>JAJOOD010002252.1:0-30248 GCA_029582525.1 Solanum tacnaense | reverse complement strand
AATAGCTAAACTATCTTTTATTAATCACGAATACAAATAAATAATAAAGGAGAAGAAAGAATAAACCACAATTCTCCGGCCTCCACGGCGGCTCTTCCAAAGTTCCTAAGCTAGAAGAAAATTTATATATTGTGTCTTGTATCTTGGTTCTTGGCTTTTTTTTTTTCTAATAATATTTCTATGGACTATTTATAAATATAGAAAACCCTAAATAAAATAATTGAGTCCAAATTAAATTAGGAATCCAAAACCAAAAGGAATTGAATTCCTTTTCTTTTTCTTGAAACTGTCCGTGTGACTGCCACGTGGCAGCAGCAACCATCAATTTAAATTTCTCAATTGCAGCCGTTATTTCCATATATATATATAAATATATTATTTTATTCAATTTAATCCATTAAGCTGTCTGCTTGATTTCCTTCTTCAACCTTCATTCTTTAATTCGTTTTGGCTCCAAACTTCTTTATTTTTCCACCAATTTAATCCTACAAATAAAATACACAATTTAGCACAATTCATAAAATTTATGCTCAAAAAGGACAAATATAAATAATAAATGTGAGGAAATAATGATTAAAAATATGTATTTTTAGCCTCACATCAGGAATCAACAGGATGTGGCGGATAAATCTAGGATCCGTGAGTTCTTAAGGATGAATCCTCCAGACTTCACCAATTCAAGTGTCACTGAGGATCCGAAAAACTTTGTGGAAGAGTTGCTGAAAGTGTTTGAGGTGATGCATATTGTAGCTGCTGAGCGTGTGGAACTAGCTGCATACCAACTGAAGGGTGTTGCTAGAGTATGGTACAACCAATGGAAGAAAGTAGAGTTGATGGTGCACCAATTGTGAGATGGATTGTGTTCGAAGAAGCCCTCATAGGGTGTTTCTTTCCCTGTGAACAGAGAGAGGCAAAGGTAAGAGAATTCCTCACTCTTAAGTAGGAATCCATGAGTGTGCATGAGTATAGCCTTAAGTTTACTCAACTATCCCGCTATGCTCCGGAGATTGTTGCTGATATGAGGAGTAGGATGAGTCCATTTGTATCTGGGTCTTTTCGCTTGTCAAGTAATGAGGGGAAGGCAGTTATGCTGATAGGACACATGGACATAGCAAGGTTGATGATCCATGTGCAACATGTTGAGGAGGATAAGCTGAGAGAGAGATAAGAGTTCCGGAACAAGAAGGCCAAGACAACAGTTAATGAGTTCGGGCAGTAGAAGGGTAATACGAACCGGTCATGTTTTCAACAAAAACCAATTGGACTAAGGAACAGAGGTGAGTTTAAGAATCAGAATTCTCAAAACTTTAGATCTAGACCTGCACAATCTTAAGTTAGTGTGGCACAAGGGGGTAACTGGACTCCTGCATGTGCTAAGTGTGGTAGGAACAACCCAGAAACATGTCGTGATGGCTCTACTGGTTGCTTCAAGTGTGGTCTAGTAGGTCACTTCATGAGAGAGTGCCCAAATAACAAGGAGGGTAATGGTAATGGGGCCAATAGATCCCAATCTTCTTCAGTGGCTCCGCCAAACAGAGCTACACCTAGAGGAGCTAATTCAGGGACAAGCGAAGGAGCAAACCATTTGTATGCTATCACTAGTCGCCAAAATCAAGAGAATTCATCTGATGTTGCCACTGATATGATCAAAGTTTTTACTTTTGATGTATATGCATTGCTTGATCTAGGTGCGAGTCTATCTTTTGTGACTCCATATGCTGCTATGAGATTTGATATCCATCCTGAGTAACTGCTTGAGCCATTCAGTGTCTCCACACCTATCAGTGAGTCTATTCTAGCTGAAAGATTTTATTGTGATTGTACCATTTCTATCAATCACAAGGACACCATGGCTGACTTATTTGAGCTAGATTTGGTGGACTTTGATGGTATTCTAGGTATGGACTACCTACATGCTTATTATGCCTCAATTGATTATAGAACTTGAGAAGTTAAGTTCTAGTTTCCTAATGAGCCAGTTATTGAGTGGAGGAGTATTTCAGTAGTGCCTAAGGGTCGTTTTATTTTGTACCTTAAGGCCAGAAAGTTAGTTTCCAACGGGTTCATATATCACTTGGTCCGAGTTAATGAATTTAGTGTTGAGACACCACTTATTAAGTCAGTTTCAATTGTGAGTGAATCTCCCGAGGTCTTTCCAGATGATTTTACCGGAGTCTCTCTTGAGAGAGAAATAGACTTCAGTATAGACATCCTTCCTGATACTCCTCCTATCTCTATTCCTCCATATAGAATGGCTACAACTGAGTTGATAAAGTTAAAAGAGCAGTTCAAGGACCTTCTTGATAAAGGTTTCATTCGACCAAATGTCTCACCTTCGGGCGCTCCGTTCTTATTTGTGGAGAAGAAGGATGGTTCTCTTAGGATATGTATTGATTACCGCCAATTGAACAAGGTTACTATGAAGAATAAGTATCCTCTTCCGAGGATTGATGATCTCTTCGACCAACTTCATGGTGCCACTTGTTTTTCTAAGATAAACCTCAGATCTGGCTATCATCAGTTGAGAGTAAGAGAAAGTTGCATTCGTAAGACACCATTTAGAACCCACTATGGTCATTATGAGTTTCTAGTCGTGTCTTTTAGTTTGAATAATGCTTATGCAATGTTCATGGACCTTATGAACAGAGTGTTTTAGCCTTACCTTGATATGTTTGTTATCGTATTCATTGATGACATTCTAATTTATTCGAGGAATGAGGAAGATCATGCTAGTCATCTCATAGTAGTTTTCTAAACTTTAAAGGATAAGGAGTTTTATGCTAAATTTTCCAAGTGAGAATTTTGGCTTGAGTTTGTGGCATTCTTAGGCCATATTGTTTCTGGTGATGAGATTCAAGTTGATACTCAGAAGATTGAGGCAATGCAGAACTGACCTAGACCCACACCTACAACTGATATTAGGAGTTTCTTGGGATTGACTGATTATTATAGGAGGTTTGTGGAGGGGTTCTCATCTATTTTAACCCCATTGACTAAGTTGACTTAGAAGACAACAAAGTTTCAATGGTCTGAAGCTTGTGAGAAGAGCTTTCAGGAATTGAAAACTAGGTTGACTACTGCCCCAGTGTTGACCATACCAGAAGGTACACAAGTCTTTGTTGGGTATTGTGATGTGTCCAGAGTTGGACTGGGTTGTGTATTAATGTAGAATGGCAAGGTTATAGCTTATGCCTCAAGACAACTTAAGATTTACCCAACCCATGATATAGAGTTGGTTGTTGTAGTGTTCTCTTTGAAAACATGGCGTCACTATCTTTATGGTGTTCATATAGATGTGTTCACCGATCACAAGAGTCTTCAGTACGTATTCAATCAAAAAGTGCTTAATCTTAGACAGAGGAGGGGGTTGGAGTTATTCATGGATTATGACATGAGTACTTTGTATCACCCAGGTAATTAGGCTAATGTTGTTGTTGATGCTTTGAGCAGGTTGTCTATGGGTTGTACCGCCCATATTGAGGAAGGCAAGAAAGAATTAGCCAAAGATGTGCACAGACTTGCATGATTTGGAGTTCGGTTAATGGATTCCAATGAAGGCGGAGTGGTGGTGATGAATGGGGCTGAATCATCACTAGTGTCTGAAGTGAAGGATAAAGAAGATCAAGACCCTGTTTTGCTTGAATTGAAGGCAAATGTTTATAAGCAAAAAATGATGGCTTTTGAACAAGGGGGAGATGGTGTATTCAGATTTCAAGGTAAATTGTGTGTACCAAAGGTGGATGAACTCCAACAGAGGATCATGGAGGAAGCTCATATCTCTAGATACTCAATCCATCCTGGTTCCACAAAGATTTATCGTTACTTGAGAGAAGTATATTGGTGGAGTAGCATGAAGAGATGTATTGCATAGTTCGTTGCTAAGTGCCCGAATTTCCAACAAGTCAAGGTAGAGCACCAGAGGCCCGGTGGTATGGCTCAGAACATAGACCTTTCGGAATGGAAGTGGGGGATGATCAATATGGATTTCATTACATGTTTGCTGCGGTCTCACATGCAGCATGATTCAATTTGGATGGTTGTAGATTGGATGACTAAATTAGCCCATTTCTTACCGTCCACAAAAACTCCAAATCAAGGTACTAATTCGTTTCTTAGTACTCTTAAAATTTATATGCTGAGTGTGTTCAATTGCATGCTGGGTGTTTGAGCTGGGTCTTAGACTCTGCCACCCTTAGTTCTACTTAGAGTAACCTCATTTGAGGAAGAATGTTCCCAAGGGGGAGATATTGTAACACCTCAACCTTAGAAAGGGTTAAATTTAGAAGGAACTAATTTGGAAAGAGCTAATTTGAGATTTGTTCAGGTTAAGCTTAAGTTGTGAGTTTTGGGTTAACTTCAAACGACCATAACTTTTAGCACAGGATTAGTTAGGTGGCCCATAAGATATCAAATGAAAGATCTCTGAATCCCCTTTCCAATGCCACCGATTTTTCTAAAAAATCCGAGTTCAGATGAGGGAGATAAGCCCATTTGAGTTCAGCTTGTTCAGTTAAAGAAATTTACCTGAATTAATGAGGGTTATTTTTGTATTTTCCTTACCCCATTAGCTTTAAACGTTTTTGGAAATATTTTACGGGTCTAAACTGACTTAGATCAGTTTTCATATTTCAAAATCACTCTTAGGGTTTTGAAAGGAGTTCAAGAGGAGGAAACAAGGAGTTCAAGCGTTCACCAAGAATTATTGCGAATCGAGGATTTGTTTTGCCAAATTAAGGTATGTAAGTTTCCATAGTGTTGGGTTTGTTCGCCCTCACACCAAGTACGTAATATTTTACCTATGAATTCATTTGTGGTATTGAATTGTTGAGTTCCTAAAAGGTTCTTGAATTTAGTTAGTAATGGAATGTTGTTTTGAGTTCTTGACGCGAGGGTTTGCGAAAGAGTTGAGTAAATTGATAATTCTTGTGTAAGTTTTGCTGAGATTGTTCTAGGTTATAGGAATTTGTGAGTTTTGACCTAGAATTGCAGTGGGTATCAGTTGAATCAAGTTGAGGAAGAAAAGATCGGGCAAACATAAGCGCCTAGGTGCGCGTCGCGAACATGCTTTAAATTCCAGTCCCTAGAAAATTTCCTCCCTCTCACCTCATCGCAGAGAGAACGTAGACTCCATATTTCAAAAATTATTTCGTGACCATATAATTAATTCTTCTCCGCGTCGCGCCTTTGTTCCCCAGTCAGTGTCTTTACTCGTTACTTATTATCAACTATCTAAACCCCATTTAATCATCACGAGATCCTTTATATCATAAATCATAAGTCTTGAATTCATAATTCGAATTCTAGATAAAGTTGAGAGTCAAGTTTGAGAAAGTCTTTCGAATCATTTTGAGAAGTCTTTTGCAAACTTTTAAACTTCTTTTAAGCCTTGAGTACTTGAGTACAAGGATGAGGAGAATTGATTTTCAATTTTCAAAATAAATATATGGGAACTAAGTATTCCCAAGAATAAATGTTTTACATTTAAAATGAGAGGAAACTTTGATTTCCAAAGGAGTTCATGAGGATTTTTGAGCAGTATCTCTTTTAAGAGAAACCTTTTGAGTAATAATCTCAAAGTTTGAGGTTGAGAAAATGTTTCTAAATATATGAGCTGAGTTATATTTGTGGGAGCAGTATTGAGCATCGATATGGGGATGAGTTCAAACAACTCAAAATCCTCACAAACCATGTAGCCAACGCGGGTAGAAAGGGTCATACTTTTTAGATCATTCCTTATTGCTTTTTAAGCATATCTTAGTGGATCCACTTAGTTGAGAAGTTCTATACCATGACAAGGTATATGGTAGTTCTGGTAGCGTGGGAGAGATGATGTGTCATCACATAGCTCATAGTGATGGTTGTCGGTTAGAGAATCTCCCAAATTGAGTTATTTTGTATCTTTACATAAAAACTGAGTTATTATTGTATTTCTAAATGCATTGAGTTGTTATCTATTCTTTGAAAAGCTTTATTTATAATGTAACTCTATTGTTGCTTTTACATTGAACTGAGTTGAGTATTTCTGAGTTTGAGTACCTTTGAGTATTCTGGAGTATCCTTCAGTTGAGATGAGGTGAGTATGTTTCTTCAGTTCCAGTTCAAGCTTCTGTCATGTTTTTGATTTATCCTTGTTTGCTCGTACATTCAATGTACTAACACCATTTGGCTTGCATCTTTCATGATGCAGCTACAGGATATCAGGGTTATCAACAGGCACCTCGTTGATACCACTTGTAGTCCCACAGTTATTTTGTGAGCCTCATTGCTTCCAGAGGATCCCTCATCTATTCCTATTATTTCAGTTTTGTTAGGATGATCGGGGGTCTTTTATCGACATCCCTCATAGTATTAGAGGCTTCATAGATAGTAAGAGTTGAGAAGTTTATTTAATTTTCTATTGTTACTGTTCTAGACTTGAATTTCCTTTTTTGGCCAATTGAATGTTTTTTAATATTTTGAGTTAAGTATTTGAGACTTCTGTGTTGAATCTTTACTTTTGAGTATATCTAATTTTGAGTAAGTCTTTTGCTGAGAGTTGAGCCAGGCCAAGGGTTCACTTGGGGCCAACAATGGTTCTTGAGTGCCAGTCGTGTCTAGGGTGTAGGATCAGGGCTTAATTCTTTAGAGTTTCTTAATTACTTTTTATCAAAGATTGATATCTAAAGAGCCAATCATCCTTGGTCATTGTGCATGAGTGTTCATTGAGAGAATCAGCAAATTCAATTTGATATTGTTCTAAACTTTTTGGAGGAGCTAGAAAACTCTTCATGGTTACTTTATCTTTGGTGATCAACAAACGTCTCATACTATCATTATCTACAACATATGGAATTTTGATTGATTATATTTCTACACAATCCGAATGTAAGTATTTGTGGAAGGGAGATGAAGGTACTTTCTATATGAGGAACTCATGAAATTCATGGCGATTCCATATTTTAATTGTTTTGAAAATATTACCTAATTAACATTTCTTTACCATATTCTGATACTTTCTACATTACCGTGAATTTTAAAGAAATTCATTTATGGTCGTTTAGGCCATTTTATTAATTATCCAAAAACAAAAATAAAGTTTTGGCCCAAGACCAAAATAAAACAATCTTTTCTAATCTAATTAGTGCACATCCCACTTTCAGTAATCCTATCTAAATATTCTAACTTCAGCTTATTCTTAAGCTCATTTTCCTTTCTTCTCACTACGTTTCCTCCTTTCTCAGTGCTGAAAGTTACTCTAGTCCTTCTTCTCTTGTGGGATGTACCAACTCCCTATCCCAACGTTCTCATCTCCCTTCTTCTCACAAAGATCTGTAAATCAACTAAGGTAATGTAACTCTTATCTTCTCCCTTCTTTTATTCATCACCGTTCTAACTCTTTGTTGTTTCTTCAGGTGAAAGGGTTTTTGTTGGAGAAACTTAAAATTGGGCTAAAATTGGGAAATTCATTTATGGGGAGAATTGAAGGAAACTCTTCAATTTCTTACCTAGAAGATGTTAATTACACTATTCCAAATGACACATGTAGTCATTACACATTACTAATAGATTCCAGATATAAAATTAGAGATTCGAGATGAAAACTTAAAATATTTAAAATTTTATTCATGTAGTGGTGTCGTATACATCTCATGAGGGGAAATAGATTAGTCATCATGGATATGAAGATCATTAAGTAGATTCGAGGTATTTTGAATACTTTAGATGATGTATGGAAGGTCAACAATATAATAAAATGGAAATTTAAGCAAGAGGTGACTACATTTTGAATAATTAATAGGCAAGACTTTCCTTGGTTATAGCTCAAGGGTATTACTGTAACTAGCTTAGGTTAGTTTATCTACTATTATAAATAGTAGAAACTAGGATTTATTTTAGGGGGTAAGTTTTTGAATAAACATTTGATGTTTAGGCTCCTTTGAGCCCTCTAGATTACTTAGATAAGTCTTCACTTGTATGAGTTCAATTTCTTTTCATCCTTAGATTTTATTCTAGTAATAAAATGTCTTTTTGTTGCTAGACCGTCCTTTTTTCTTCTTCTAAATCTCTCTGTCTTCCTTTCTATTTCTTAATTGTATATCTTTTTTGTTTGATTGTAGTTCACTTTATTGTTCTTGCATCTAGAATTATCAATTGGTATCTCTTCCTCTTCCTTTCTATTTCTAAACAATATATCTTACTGGCTTGATTGTGGTTCACTTTATCATTATTGCATCTAAAATCACATCATCTCATCAACACAGGTACTAGTTAATTCTATCCTTCAAGGCATAAGTAGAAGAAATCACCTAGATGTTTTTCCTCCGATGGAAATTGTACTTGATTGATGGCCAAGTAATGTTTTGTGTTGTATGCTAAAAATGTTAAATTTCTTATGCGAAAGGAATTTTCCTCTAGTGAACAATATATTGAATTTCCTTTTCATTATGTTCCATTAAACTTACTATTCTAGGTAGGTATTAAGTGAATTTTGGTGAACCTCCAATCTCTGAAGTTCTTTATGTCTTCATAATCTAATTATTAGGTTAAGTTAATGTGGGGATTGAAAGTATAACTTATACATCCATTCCTCCTCGCCCTAATAAAAACAATCAAGAGAATTGACCCCAACTTGCTTAGAATTGATACGTAGTTGTTGTTTATATTAACAGTTTTTTACAAATACCTATATCATAACTTCCACATAATGCCTAATAATGTAAACTTTTTATACTAGTATGATTAATATACTGCTATCTTTGATATTCACTTAAATTTTGCTTAGTTTGGTATTGAATTACTTAGCATTGTGTGTTGCAGTGTGTGTGGCGGAGTTATTATTATCCAGATACCTAATTCAAAGTGTCACTTGGTTTGGACTGTAGTGATCCATAGCTTATGTAAAAATATAGGACCTAAAGAAAACTTATTCTTCTATTAATAATTTTTTTCTATATTAAAGTATTTGGGCAACCTATTAAATGTTGAGACATTTAATACTAGAATTTTGGTAATTTGGAATGAGTATTCTTTGCATACATAGACAGTAATTAATGATATTGAAACCCAATTCAAACATGTCCTAACAAAGTGTGTTGAGCTTGTCCTAACAAATGAGTATTTTCCCACTAATCGTGACTTTATGAATTGTCACACTTTTCTCGAGGAAGTGACTCATCTCATATAGTTCCAAATTTTTTTTTAAAGGAAAATATTTTATTTATAAACTCAAAAGTTCTTGAATATTAATTCAAGTTCTCTCTATATCTAGTATATTTTTATGTTTTCTATATTTTCTGTATATTGGAAATAACTAAAAGCAACATCCCTATTTATAAAAGTAAGAAATTAAATTAAACTAAGACTAGAAAACACTATAACTAACAAATCCTAATTAAACATGAATAAGTAAATACCATAAATAACAAATCTTAAACACTAAGGATTCCTACTCCAACTTTGAATTATTATTTTCAACAATTTTGGTGTCGATAAATGCCCCATATTTCAAGGCTTGTTGGACTGTAAACTTAATGTAACACAAAGACAAGACTTGAAGTACATATAAAAATGTTGTTTCCATCTTTGCGGTTTGTGGCTTCAGATTTGCATTTGATTTGTTAGAGAGAAGATAAAGGGTAAATTTGGTCTCCACTGGGCGTGTCAATTTGTTTGCAATATTTTTTCTCAAATACAAAAAACATATTGCAATTACATAATAAATAAAAAGACTGAATTTATTCATAAAGATTGTGAGTACAAATCTGTTTATCTCTGTGATTAAAGGGTTGTGTTAGTGTCCCTTGAACTAGGATGATGTGGACCCCCTTAGGATTTATTTGATCTTCGTGAAAGGATATGGTGGATCTTGTTGAAGTATTTGGTTGTCAAGAAGAGTCCCACATCTTGATCACTTTGTGAATTTTTCATGAATATATGAAATTTTTTAGATGCGTCTTCAAGGAAATATATTACACTTTATATAGTCATGAGCTAGAGTTTAGGGTAAAGCAGTCTCCAAGAACTCTAACTCAAATTGGACTTGTCTTGTAGAGTTTCACTAAATTTTAATGTTGAGTTCTTTTCTCATGGAATAATTTTGCGTCACATAGTTCACTTAAAAATGTGGCATCATTAACGAAGCTAGTCAACAAAAATCGCACTATCAAGGGACTCAATAACATCTTCAAGCACCTTTGGGAATGTAGTTTCACCCTCCCATCCAATCATGGAGAGAAGATCTAATTTCTCAAAATCCTCAACAGTACAACATATCTGCTTTTGCGAATCTGGGGAGGCATGAAACATGTGCTTATGCAGGCTAGCCTTAACTGCAAATTGAGCATAGTATTCATTATTTACAAAAGTAAACCACAACTGAGTAATTAGTCTTGCAGTTAGTCCCAGATATTTGAAATAGAGATGTATTGTAACAACATAATCTACTACTACATCTCCAAGAAATTTTAAGTGTTGATAGCATTGTAGAATCTCAGGTAGCATGTAAGATTCATGAGTTAGCACTTCAACAAGCAGCGAAGGGTCATCAAACTTGTAATGCAGTTGCGATTTCCAAGTATTGTACATTGACTAGCTTCTCAGAATTCATGGGGAAGTGCCTTGCCATAAGTGCATCAGTAAAATCAATGTCCATCCCAAGCCACTTCATAAATGATAAAACTGCTACTTCCCTGCCCAAGTTGAGGTAGGCACATATTAGTCCCTCAACCACATCATCTACTCTCTTTCTTCTAATCTCCTACTTTACCATACTATATTTTTTTACGAAAGGGATCAAGAACTATTCACCAAAGCTGTAAACTTGAGAATTATCACTAGGAATGAGCCCCTCTTTAAGTTTGAATGTTTCATTACAGATAAATTTTAGCATTTTACGAGTACATCCAAGCTTGCATAATGCAGTATTGGAAATAGTTTTATTTTTCTTAATGCTGAGAAGACCCTCGTGATGATTTTAATAATCTTAAGCAGTTGTATAATGATAGCATATTTGAGATAAGAGTCTTCAAGTTGCTCAAGTGATTCCAAATGAAATTTCCAAAACCTTAGCAGTTGGGATTTCTTTGTTGTCATCACTTCCAAAACCTTAGGAGTTGGGATAAAAAGCTTTAGTTTGTAGTGATCCAAAAGCATTCTTTCAAGTTTATTCGGTATGACTCCTTCCCCAATAAAGTCTAAAGGTTCTAGCATGACATATAATTATTGGCAAAAGATTCTTGACCTCAAGAATCTTTCGCCAATAACTTCAAAAGAGTGATTTTGAATAACTGAAAACTAAAACTTTGTATCCCAACTGCCAAAGTTTTGGGAGCAATGATAACAAATAAATACCTTTTTTGAGAAGTTTCATTTGGAATCACTTGAGACACTTAAAGATTCTTTTCTCAAATATGCTTTCAGTTTACAGCTATTTAAGACTTATGAAAGTCATCAAAAGGATTTTCTTAGCATTAAAAAATATAAAATCATTTCCGATGTTGCATTGTGCATGTTTCGATGTGCTAGTAAAATACCAGAATCTATCCATAATGAAAAATTCGATCTTAAAGTGTTGCTCATTCCTGGTGATAATTCTCAAGTTCACAGCTTTGATGAAGAGTTCTTGATGCCTTTATTTAAAATTGTATAGTAGGTTAAGGCAAACAATTAGAAGTAGTAAGAGAGTAGCTGATGTGGTTGAGGCACTAATAGGTGCCTACCTCAGTTCGTGCGAGTAAGTAGGGGCTTTATCATTTATGAAATGCCTTGAGTTGCACATTGATTTTGTTGATGCACCAATGCCAAGGCACTTCCATATGAATGCTGAGAAGATAGTCAATGTTGGGGTACTTTGAATCCCTACTACATTACAAGTTCCATGATCCTTCACTGCTTGTTGAAGCTCTAACTCAAGAATCTTACATGCTTCCTGAGATTCCACGATGATATCAACACTAACAATTTCTTGGAGATGCACTCCTTGATTATGTTGTTACATCACATCTGTATATCAACTATTAAGAACCTACTCCAAGACTAATTACTCATTTGAGGTCTGCTTCTGTAAATAATGAACGAATGCTTAATCTGCAATTAAGGCTGGCCTGCACAAGCACCTTCATGCCTCGCCAGATCTTCAAAGGCAGATATGTTGTACTGTTGAAGATTTTTGATAAATTTGATCTTATGTCCATGTTCAGATGGGAGGCTAAAACTACTTCCCCAAAGGTGCTTAGAAATGTTGTAGGTGCAATATTGTTGATTCTTGCTTTGACAAAGACACTAACACATTTCTGAACATAAGACCTCTTCTAGAACCGTTGATTACACCTCAAACAATAAAACTCTGGACGGTAAGAAAGTTAAGTGAACTATGTGACCAGAAAGTTATTTAAAAAATATTATATATATATATATATCTTAGAGAGGGATCTTAAAAATTCCATAAATTCATGGAACATTCATAATGAGATCGAGATGTGGGTGGACTCTTCTTGACAAAAAAATACTTCAAAAAAATCCAGAAAATCCTCTTTACATGAGGATCAAATAAAATCCATTTTAGGTTCAAATTATCCTACAGAAGAATCAAGTGAGGGACAAAATTGTACTCAAATTGTTAATTAATAAAATATTCTTATTTATTCATATTTATTTTGAGGTTGGAGTTTATTTTCCATACATAAGATTTGTTGCAAACAAATTTTGTCTCCTAGAAACCTAATAGAAATTTATAATTTATTTTGGGGTTTCAATAGTTTGATCGGAGTTGAAGAATTGGTGAGAATTCGTTCTACATTGAAGAAAGAATTGAATATTCATTGATCAAATCATTCACTCCATATTTAGCAAGAGTTTTTAAGAAATTAATTAATTAGACGAAAATAAATATAAGATCAATTGTCTTTTGGGTCATATCGTACCTTCTAACCAGCCTTTATCTCCAAAAGGCTCAGAGATACACAATATTTGCTGAAGTTTGACTTAAAATAATGAGATTGGCCTCAATTAGTATAATTGAAACTGTTCATTGATATATGATGTCACAATATGATTAAGTCTAATTTGACAAAATTGAACATGACATGAAAATGATATGTATTAGCGAATAAAATGCATTAACCATGTATATGCATTTTTTGTTACTATTGAGTTGCACATGTATTGTATCCCTAGAATCACAGGTGGATTTAGGACGAGGTGAGGGTGCTCATCCAAATTTCATCAACAAAATGTTAGACTTTGTATCTAATGTATTTCCTTTTTATTATATATATATATATATATATAACTTAAACACATCAATTCGTGGTGGCATCTCTGCTTTTTTATTTTATTTATTTTTTTATCAATTTTTGAATTGTGTTCTTTAATATTCGTAGTTTGTTTATAAATGTTCCTTGACTATATGATCTATGTTATAAACTATAATTTTGGTCTATGAAAATGTGTTACTTATGATATGTTTGAGTATACACAATGAGTAATCAGTCAATCGTTATTGTCAATTACTCCATATGTTCTATAATGCTTTTCACATTTCATTTAATTATGAGAACTACCACTGGAGCTGATCCATCTCCTGGATATAACAATGGTATATTGCTCGTATACTTGTGCTTGTTTCCATCTTTAATATTATTTTATTATCTTATAAAAACTTAGATGGTTTGGACATGTGAAAAAGGAGATATGTAGACGACACAGTTTTATTGCGGAATTCATGATCGACAAAAGCAAGAGTCTATTGTAAGCCGCAATTTTATTCAATATTTATACCAAAATTATTTTCAAAGCTCAAACTTGTGACCAACCACAGTCCACAAAACCTGATGACATAACACTAATTAGTGTAACTAACACCTTTGTATTGCCATTTGCCACCCTGTAGCCATTTTCTCTAAGGATTCAAATTCTCCCAGAAAAAAGGTTCTCAAAAGTTGATGTTTTGTTAACTAAATCAGCAAAATTTAAAGATGGAATGTGGGTTTTTTAAGTTCCAAGATTGGCGGTATTGCTACCGTATCACTACTTCATTGTGCTCAGAAAATATGGAATCTTTCAAGAACCCTTTTCGTCTGGCTCACCCTTGAATCCGGTCACGCTCATAGTCACCTAGCCGAGGTCTATCAATAGCCACCTGAAGATGCCCTGTACTCAACAAAGAAAGAGCAAGTGCAATATAAGTACACAACCACCATATTCTGGTAGGATCACACAGCTATCCCACTAAGTGTAACATACATTAGTCAATACAACAATATAATCACATGCACATATTGAACATATACAATATCATCAACATATACGAACAATGAACAACTTCACGATTCTCACATATCACAGTTATATCAATTTAGAGCAACCTACCGTCTTCCAATATCAATCATCATTAGATATGAACGAACTCATCACAAGTAGATACAAAACACAATTCAATGATCCTCTCAAGGAACCCAATTCAATGGTCCTCTCATGGAACCCAAACCCAAACAGTTAGCTTGCCGGAACGTGGCAATCCGATCCCATATTTATGCCGAAACATGGCGATATGATCCAAGTTAGTTATGCCAGAACATGGCAAACCGATCCCATATTCATGCCAGAACGTGAAAATCGCTCCCAGTTAGTGTGTCGGATCGTGACACCCGCCCATTCAACAAACCACAATCACAATCACAATGTATATTCTCACAATCATACAACAAGAGGTGATTCATGACATACAATTATTCAATTATCCTCATTTACAACAAGTGTGATCAATAATGCAACATTCGCATACATACATGTATCATAATGAAGCAAGAACAAACATATATCACACAATCATAGAATCACAACCATTACCTACCTCGAAACAAGCTTGAATCCCCTAAGGCACTTGAATCTTCCCTTTCCGGATTCTTTCCGCTTGTTCTTGATCTACAAACAATCATGATAACATGGGAATCAATAAACAATTACTAATTCCCCGAATTACCACCAATTCTATGAATCCTAGATCAAACCCAGGATCCCAATTATCCAAAATAGGGTTGTTTCCACCATAGAATCTATAACAAAACCCTCCCCCATAAATATTCACCCATTCTATAAAGTTCTACGGATCGAAAAACGGATTCAGGGAGTGAAAAACTTACTGTTAGCCTCAAGAATGGTGAAAAATGAGTAGGAGTCGCTTGGGGGTCGTCTCCTTAGCTCTAAAAATCGAAAAGTGCCAAATAAGGTCGTTTAGGGGTTTATTAACAACTTTAATTCGCATAGAGCCCGCCAAAGCGACCACTACCCAGCCACAGTGTCCCCGCCAAAGAGGAAAAACCCAGCACCAGAGCGGCATTCTCGAGACAGAGAGTTATTTTAAGAATTCCAAAATTCCCATTTCACAACACATCTCTAACCCACGACGCTCAGTAAATACCCTTTATGCAAAGATCAATTATGGGAGTTCTACTCGCCCGAATTCAATTCCGTAAAGTCGTACGGATTCCTTAAAAAGTTATCTGACTACACGTATAATCAAAATCATAAATGATTCACTTGATTGTTTCCAGATTTCCCTACACCTCAATGACTCCAATTTCGTCCAAATCTGGACAAGGTTGGGAAATCTCTACGAAAATGTTTTCTGGCCACAGTTCTTTCCCCATTGGCTTTTCCATATGACAGAAATTAGGTCATTACAATAGATACCAATTTACCCATCACTCGTCCCCAAGTGATCAACTAGGAAAGACTGGCTAAAGTAAGGGTAAAGTAGTATTTGAACCGTCGAATTACTGGGGATACTTGTATCGCATGCCCTTCTTACCGAATCTCATTACCCCCTAAGGGTTTCACATCTCCAACCTCAAACCAACCAATTGAATACCTACACATCCTCCCTTATAATGCCTTAATGAAGTCATCTCAATACTCGAGTGATAAATATTATTGTATGTAACTTAACTACAACAAAAGCGATTCCCAACAACCACCAAATTTAATTGTACACACGTCTGCCACATGTTATCAAGGATCTTGACACAATCATCCGGATGAATCCTTTAGCACTTATGCATGATAAAATCCTAAATCAAAACCCGCCATAATTAGAGGTGAACCTAAACCAGCCAACATACAATCATAATACCCAAACAATCATAGTTCTTATCAACATCTCCATCTCACAACCCAATTTCCCATGAGTTTAAGCTATAAAAATTGGATCCTTAAACATCAAATACTCATCGAGGGATATGCCCAAGCATACAAACCCTCCAACAACACTATCGAAATGCTAGAATTAGTAATTGTAGATTACCTCTTAAGAACAGTAGAATTGGACCTAATGATCCCCACATTCAACCACACATAATCGATACATGACCTCGATGACTAGAGGAAAATTAAAATTGTCGGATAACCACAAATATGCATGGTAGCTCTTTTATAAATTCTCATAAGCAAGGTGGTACATGTAGACCCACTAAAATACTTTAACAACTCCAAGACACACCAATTATGTCATTCGAAGTAACCAAATCTTCCCAATCTTCCCACTCAACCAAGAGAACATCGCATGATTTGGTACCCCTAATCCACCACTAGGGATCCACCCACAAAAGTGAAAACACACGAGAGCATAGCTAGTGAATCATACTCACAATACTAACAACCATCACAAACACTCCGACCATTTAGCTTATTATAAACCAACACTTTAAATGAAACGTTTCTTAGGTACTTTAACAATCAATAGTAGTAAACTTACGACTCAACCCAGGTGTAAGTCCTTTCAAATGCTCAACACCGAATACAATTGGTCATTTCTCACCTTGCAAATTCACACCTTGACAAAATACATCACCACGAATGTAGACTCACAATGAAAAATCTTAATTGTAATTTCCACCATTTAAAAGAATCCCTTTCTCTATCAACATTAGCTTGTACGTTGAAGACTTTTATGAATTCATGGATCTCTGTTTATCATTGATCACATCTTAATCGTTCTTACCATATATTTCGCTAAAATTTCAATTCATACTCATTACTAGACTAAAAAAAAACAAAACCAAGCACTTTTCATCACACTCAAGCTAATGTCCGCACACTCCTTTCTCAAGACTTTTTCGATAGTTTTTGACCCATCTGATGGACTTGTGACACTATTACTATAGCCACAACAAAATGAATGAAATCACATGTCTCTGAACCCAATTATCTACCCCTCTGAAGATATATCTTTATCCTTGGCAATCAAATAAAATATTCTTCCTTTCGCCTCTCTCTAAAGGTTGTACTACATCCCACTATCTTTCTTCATCATGACCATATCTCTTTTAAATTCTATTCGAGTGGTGTCCCACCATCTCTTAAAACTTTCCATACAACCACGTTACTCACCAAATATTAGGAAACCACAACCTTAGGTGCTCGCAAGTCATAATTACTATACAAAATTCACTTAATCAAAAATCTCATTATATAGTTGCATCCCATCGCAATCCATCGCGAACTCTTATTACCATTACACTTTGTCATCCTTGACTATCACTACAAAGTCAACCTTTTCATCAATACGACACCTCAAACTCAGGTATACTCATCAAATTCAGAGACTAACTCAATTTATACGCACTTTCTTACTAAAATACTTCAATTTCTTTCACCCAAGTATACACATTGGGACTTTCTTTATCCATAAGCTTGTCATTCCGGTATTAATCCACTCCCTTATGGATTAAGATAAAATCAGCAGTCCTCATACTACCCTCCTTCTTCTTATCAAACAAGACAGGAGCACCCCACTTGGAAACACTAGGACGGATGAATCCTTTATCAAGACACTCTTGGATTTGAGCATTAAGCTCTCTCAACTCTGACACCCCAGGAATAGACTCAATAGAGGGGGATTCAACTTCAACAGCCCGAATATGAGTCAATTATGTCGAACAATCCTGCCCCACCAGTTTCCTTCCCCGCACGAAAGATATGACCTTAGCTAACTTAGGCTTGTACCCCCTTCCCACTCTAACCTTTCCCTAATGGGGATCTCTAGAGTTACCGACTTAGTATTACAATTAAGCCCGATATAATAGGAGGACAACCAAGTCATGCTTAAGATTATATCAAGTCAGTCATATCCAACATACCCAAATTGACCCAAATCTGAAAATCCATAAACACAATAGGACAAACATGATATACAAGGATGACTATAACTGACTCTTCAACTAGGGTAGAAATATGGATGAGGGCATCAAGTATATCACAAACCACATCAAATCCCAAGGCAATTGAACTAACACGTACGAATATGAATAACCCATATCACACAAAACAATAGCCATATGGGCACATAGAAGAGTAGCACTAGTGATTACTGCATCACACCTCAAACTCAGTTTTTCCTAGAAAAGCATATAATTGAGCCCTGTCATCTTGATGGGCAACCTCCTCGCCTGGCTGCACTACTCCTCTACCTGCATTACCATTTCCCGGGCCTCCATGGCCTCGCTGATTTCCACCTCATATTCCAAATTCTCCATAATTTTAACACACCTCATAACTTATATTCGATTGCTGAACACTGAATTAGATCGCGGGGGTTTGTTTTGGTACGATTCGGGGTCAATAATTATGAATAGAGAAAAATACGGGAGATAGATTGAGGTTCTGCCTCACCTCATCCTGCTCAGGCGGGAAAATTTTTGCACTGGCTGCCTCACCTTGGCGGGAAGAATCCTGCCCCAGCGGCCATGACCGAAACAGACCCCCTACCAACAATATTTTTGGGGTTCATTTCCTTCCTAAACTCCACAACGGTTTCCAGCTTTACTTAGCAAATTTTAGAATAATCCTCATAACTAGGATAATCATTGTCTACCCCCAGTAAATCCCACATACACGAACCAATTCATTCTTGTCAATTCAGCACCACAATCCACACATCCCCAGGATACACCCAGACACTCACAGGATCCTAAGTCAAGATCTTCCTTTCACAACGAATTTCACGATACTCAAGTATTTACAACTTGCATAACTTCAATGACCAGGCCAACATATTGTACATATCAAAGTTCAGACACACATTTATTGTGCACATAATGACCTCATCATGTTCAAGCAATTACAACTTCACATTCCCAGTTAATTCAGACAACCAGACACACGTATTCAAAGTTTCCAAGATATAATTCATGGATAAGTCCAAATTCTTAACTAATTATTTCGCTCCATGGATGACCATTCTTGATCATCCATGCATTCACACCACCCCTAGGGCCAGATACCAATTGGAACCTTCTCAATTTCCAATTTGCTTTGCTTGTGGCCACTCAATCGTGACTACGACGTCTAGTTCACTTCGTTGAGATGCCAATTGGAATCGGGAGATACCAATTGGACTCAACTCATACCAAAAGCGACAATAATAGCTAGCAAGCCCCACAAAACTGCTAATTTCACTCATAGAACTTGGTCGAACCTATTTATTAACCACCTCAATCTTTAACTGATGGTAACCACTTTTGTTGTTCTAGTTCGGACCATAGAGTGAAGGAGGAAAGATACCAATTTGTACTACCCAGATTCCAATTGGATTCAAGTCATAGCACGAATGAGTAGAAAGAAGTGAGTTTTTCCTAAAGTCCTATAGACTCTCGAAGAAAAGTACGGACGTCATCGTACCATTTCGCAAGACTCTACTAGACTCATTTTGGTACAATAAGATCAACGAATCTAGGGATCTGATACCAACTTTGTCAGGACCCAGACCGTCGTGATTGGCACCCACACTAACAATCCGGTGGCAGAACCACTACTACAACCCAAACCAAGCAATCAATCTAAAAACTAAGGCATATAAGTCAAATATTAAGGAAAGAAAATAGAGTTTCCATAAACTCTAACAAAAGTTCAACAATAACTAACAAATGTGGAAGAATTAACCTAGAACCTGAAAGTCAATGTACCAAAACTCTACTAACGACAAGTCTAAGAACCAGGGGTACAACCTCGAAACTAAATAACACCTTCAACAAAAGTCTGAGTTCGAAAAGAGTGGACTTAAACAAGGAAGATCCATGGCAGCCTGAAAGAACTGGCTCACCCTTGAATCTGGTCACGTTCATAGTCACCTAGCTGAGGTCTATCAATAGCCACTTGAAGATGCCCTGTACTAAACAAAGAAAGAGCAAGTGCAGTATCAGTACACAACCACCATGTACTGGTAGGATCACCCGGCTATCCCACTAAGTGTAACATACATTAGTCAATACAACAATATAATCAGATGCACATATCGAGCATATACAATATCATCAACATATACGAACAATGAATAACTTCACGATTCTCACATATCACAGTTATATCAATTTAGAGCAACATACTGTCTTCCAATAATCACAGTTATATCAATTTAGAGCAACATACCATCTTTCAATAATCACAGTTATATCAATTTAGAGCAACATACCGTCTTCCAATATCAATCATTATTAGATATGAACGAACTCATCACAAGTAGATACACAACACAATTCAATGGTCCTCTCACGAAACCCAATTCAATGGTCCTCTCATGGAACCCAAACCCAAATAGTTAGCATGCCAGAACGTGGCAATTCGATATCATAATTATGTCAGAATGTGGCAATCCGATCCCATATTTATGCCGAAACGTGGCGACCGATCCCAGTTAGTGTGTCGGATCGTGACACCCGCCCATTATACAAACCCCAATCACAATCACAATCACAATCACAATCACAATCACAATGTATATTCTCACAATCATACAACAAGAGGTGATTCATTGCATACAATAATGCAATTATCCCCATTGACAACAAGTGTGGTCAATAATGCAACATTCGCATACATACATGTATCATAATGAAGCAAGAACAAACATACATCACACAATCATAGAATCACAACCATCACCTACCTCGAAACAAGCTTGAATCCTCTAAGGCACTTGAATCTTCCCTTTCTGGATTCTTTCCGCTTGTTCTTGGTCTACAAACAATCATGATAACACGGGAATCAATAAACAATGACTAATTACCCGAATTACCAACAATTTTATGAATTCTAGATCAAACCCATGATCCCATTTATTCAAATTAGGGTTGTTTCCACCATAGAATCTATAACAAAACCCTCCCCCATCAATATTCACCCATTCTATTCCGTTCTACGGATCGAAAAATGGATTCGGGGAGTGAAAAACTTACCTTTAGCCTAAAAAATAGTGAAAAACGAGTAGGAGTTGCCTGGGGGTCGTCTCCTTAGATCTAAAAATAAAAAAGTGTAAAATAAGGTCGTTTAGTGGTTTATTAAAAACTTTAATTCGCATCGAGCCCGCCACAGCGGTCATCTCCCCGCCACAGTGGCCCCGCCAAAGCGGTAAAACCCATCGCCAAAGCGGCATTCCCGAGACAGAGAGTTATTTTATGAATTCTAAAAATCCAATTTCACAACACACCTCTAACCCACGATGCTCAGTAAATACCCTTTACGCTAAGATCGATTTCGAGAGTTCTACTCGACCGAATTCAATTCCGTAAAGTCGTACGAATTCCTTAACGAGTTATCTAACTACATGTAATCAAAATCATAAATAATTCACCTGATTTTTACTAGATTTCCCTACACCTCAATGACTCCAATTTCGTCCAAATCTGGACAAGGTTGGGAAATCTCAAGTTACTACGGAAAATTTTTCTGGCCCCAGTTATTTCCCCATTGGCTTTTCCATACGACGGAAATCAGGTCGTTACAATGAGTTTAGGAAGTAAGCATGAAGAGATGAATATATACTCCTAGTTGTTTTAATATCCAGTAGTCGATGTGATATACTGGATGTTTCTTTTCTAGTTTGCTAGTTTCTCTAGTAATAAAAGTCTTGTATTTTCTTTCAAAAATAAAGAATAAAAATCTCATGGAAGAAAGCTAAAGAGATCATGGGTGAACCTACTACTAGATATTGATGGAAATCGATATTGCCGAGGAGTTCGCTAAAAAATAGATGAATGTATAATAGTAGAACCCGAGAGAAAAGAACTTAATATAATCACAATCAATAATAAATTTACAAGATTTTAGAACTCGTACGACATATAATTAGTGTTACAACTTTGTTCTCCCATGTGAGTTCCTTCCACTTGTTTTGAAGTGAAAGAAAATTTCTGAAAATTATTCCCAACTCATTGCATAGTTTTGCTGATTGAATTGTCTTAGATGACCTTCCCTTTTCAATTGAGATTTCTATTTTCATCTTGCTTTTCATAGACTTCTTCATTTTTTCAAGACCTTTTTCTCTAGTCTTGCCTTGGCCTTTCCTAGTTCTAGAGGAACATCTAATGAAAAAAGTTAATTTGAAATACTACCTAAAATCTAAAATATGATAGAATATATTCAAATATATAAATACATATGGCAGTAAGGCTCGGGATGAAGACTGATACAACTGATAATTTTAGCTTTGTTTTGTTGTATCTTAATTGATAAGTCAAGAAATTCAACAACAAAATAGAGTGAATATAAGATAGCTAATAGCATTTATTTCGATCATTCAGACCATGCCCATTGATCATAAATTAATTTCAAAGATTACATAAAATGTCGTTAGATTCCAAAGGTGTAGATCACAACACATATCCATTCAGAAAAAGGTTCAAATTATGCATATGGACAAAGTAGGTACCTTTACGTATCTAGTTTATATGCAATGATGAAGGCTTAGTAATATAACAAAAATTAAAAATGTCAAACATCACAAACTCGTGTCAATCCCGTAAATTCAAGAAAAAATTGGAAAATCGCACTCAAAGATAAGTAAGTGCTAGATGATTAATGCAAGTGACAACTCGCAACTAAAACTTCCAAAATACCACAAAACACGAAGGGATCTAAAATATAATGGTTTTGTTCTAATCACCGCATATTGTCAATAATAATCAATTTATCAAATTAAACAATCTAGAAGCAACCATATATCAGGAAAAGCCATTAGAAAAAAAAAAGCTAAATTTCAGAATCTAAAATTTACCTTTTTCATCTTCTATTATTAGAATGAGGATCTGAATCAAGTTAAATTCACACCCTCATCTTACAGTGTGTTCATATTATTCTCATCATATCATTGTAGGTATATTTCCCATTTTACAGCCTACAATACTAGAACCCTCACATATTGAACTTCATAGTTACAAATGATCACCGCACAAAAAATATTCCCTTTAATAGCTAGTGTAAGTATATAAATCACTAAAAAAATAAATTATAGAATTGAAGGTCATGCTTTATCATTTTTTTCTCAAGAAAAAAGGAAAAGTAAAAGCATAGAAGAGAGAGATGAGGAATTTTCTTTCACAAGGTTCTGAAAATATAAAAATGATTGTTTACTTCATTGTTATAAAAAAAAAGCAGTAGTCTTTTTGGTGACATATCATAGATAGCAGGAGGGGAGGCTTACAAACTTAAGGTGCAAAAGGTAAGGAATATTTTTCAAATCCTACCTTTACTTCGTGAATGTAATACAAAATATATTTACACAAAGGAAACTAAAAGAGTTGTTCCTTTTCAAATTATCTATTTACTAGGGACCAAAGTAAATAAAGAGGAAAATATATGAAATGTTGATTGATTTGCAGAACACACGAAGAATGTGACCTACAATTTCACATTACTATACAATTTTGTCACATTTGCTTAGACTCTATGTATCACGACTTAAATACAGAGATTTACTTCTAGGCTAGTTTTATACTGAAAGAGAAACAAAACACTGAATTTCTGGAAACATCTATTTTTTGTATTAGCACAATGTTAACGATACTTGTCTCCGGGGTGGGGAGGGGGTTCATCAAGGAAGAAAGTGAAGGAACAAACATAAATTTAGTGATAGGTTTGCTCAAGATAGTAATTTCCACTTCATGAATTATATTTGTCAAAGAATAATTCTTGTCTATGAGAACTACATTTTATCTAAAGAGAACCTGGAATATTTTCTTATATGTATTAAAATACAGAAACATAAACTGTAATTGGTAAATACAGACCAAAACAAAAGGCATAAATGTACAACTAAATTTTAATGAGTAGATATTTAATGATTACAATAAGTCAATATAGGGAAATCGACTCATTTCAACTTCAAGACCAAAAGGCTATGACAGGATGGGTGATTTGATAGACCAAGTTTTCTTATTGTTACTGAATTCGTGGTTAAAACTATGTGTTAGAACTTATAAACAATGTATGATCGAGAGAGCTTACTTTCACAAATGATTGAGAGCTCATGAAATATAATGTAATTGTAACTATCATCGTTTTCTATTAGGAGCATGCGCACAAATTCTAACTTGAAGTTGGCTCTTGTAAAAAAGAAAATCTTGTACTTGATGCATTCAAATATCCAGGCACCATGTGACTTGAAATTAGTACCTTCATTTATTTATGGTTATATTGTTGTTGTCACACCTCGAAGCTACCCTTAGAGCGTAAACACGGGACCTAGGATCACGAGTGACCCCAAGCTAACCCTGAGCTGGCATATCGTAAGCATACTTAAAGATAAAATGAAACAAGAAATACTATGCGGAAGATTAAAACATTAGATCAACTGAAATGATGGGGAATACCCAATACTATCTGACTATATATATATATCTTAGAAGAGTTTAAGATACTGAAATAAAACTCAAACACGAAAGATGAATCTACCTATGTATGAAATAAGCCTCTAACTGACTAGAGATGCTGGTACATGCCCCAGCTAACTCTAGCAAATACTAAAAATTGAAATGAAAACACTAAATATAGAAACATGTTTGTTTTCCTCGAAATATGAGGACTCACCACTGAAGTTGCTCAACTGAAGATCAGGAACCGATCTATGCTTGATCTGAATGCTAAGGACATGAACCTACATCACGAAAAGATGTAGTGCAGAGTATGCGTCAGTACTTGAAAGGTACTGATCATGCATGGTAGTATAAAGCTGAATAAAACATATAACTGATCAAAGCGACAAAAAAAGATATAATCTGAACATGATAAATATGCTAAACATGATGAATATCAAATAACTGAATGTAGTGACCAAGTTTATAACATACTGAAACTGAATACTGAATTGTAAGTGATAACCTGGTGAATACACTAGAATCTGTTTGTGGTAGCTACTAATAACCGACATAAAACCACATGAGCTAAATGTTGAGTCCAATGTATAAACCTCATCGAGAGGACCCAATATACCTTACCAAGTGTATAGAGGCATGATTGGCGTGATCACTAAGTATAATGCCCACAGAGGGGACTTACCTACGTGGGCACGTAGTTCTGGGACTATGAGGGTAGCTGACCCTAGTCCAACTCGGTATTAAGCCTACTCCTAATAGAATGTATAAAATACAACAAAACTGTAATGAATTGAATAGCTCGATATTCTGAAATGTTAACTAAAAATGCAACAATAATGTACTGATAATGAAACATTCTTAACTTGAGCATGTATATCTGTGTAAACTTACCTAACAAGTGTAATTTATGAACTAAATGAATCTACACCCCTAGGGTTCTATATTTCATGCAAGAAACTAAGCAACAACATTACGAAATCATGATAATCTTATTTGGAGTATTCTAACAATTAAATCACAACAATTATGTGAAGTTCTAAAATCTCTAGGTCTAAGAATTATTTAGGGAATCAAGATTCTGACTGAAATCTAGGGACCTAGTGGATGAAGAGAATCCACCAGTGAAATCCCACATACCTAGTGGCAAAATTGACGGAGAAATCTTTCGATCTCAGGGCTGGAACTGAAGAAAACCTTGCTGCGTGTTCTTGAGGAACTACTCGACTTTTCTCTCTCTTTTTCCTACGTTTCACTTGATTTTGGTGAATAATCGATTGGGGTATGCTCTAATTAAGTCACTAGGCTAAAACTGACCAAAACTACGTAGTTTAGGGGTTAAACGACGTAGTTTAGGAGTCCAACGCATAGGGAAAAGACCAAATGACCCCTGACTTAAAAGTCTGACGTAGATGACAATGGCCCCTCTGACGGACCATCAAAGGGACCACGGATCATCAAGCTGGTTGTGGTCCTTCGTCCAGTAGCTACTGAATTTGAGGTGAGCTTCCACAGGCGCCACCATGATCCGTCGTCAAGATCACGGCCCATGAAGGGTCCCTTGGTCTGACGCCTGGGTTTGGTGGACTTTGCCTGGCTTTCACAAGCGCCAGCACGACCCGTGAGGTGGTCCACGGCCCATGAAGGGCTCTGTGGTCCACCTCTGCTTGAAGGGTGCTGAGTTCATGAGCAAGTTAACAGACCGTGGTCCTTCTCACGGTCTATCAACCCTGTCGTGGTTCACTGGTTCTGGGGTTTTTCTGCTGCATTTTCTAAGTTTGGTTTCCGAGGTGTTATAGTTGCAGTGAATCTATAATATATACTTAAGTCACCAACCCTCTCAAAAGGTCGAGGTGCAATAGAGTTAACAAATAAAAAAATGTTTGATGGACAAGTATACCTCCAGTTGGTTGTAGAAATTACTTGTTTTTGAAATATCTTGGTCCCCTATTTTGGGGGGTTTTTCTTCCCTCTTGGTGGGTTATATAGGTGGTGGGTTTGATCTTAAGAATGATTGAATGGAGGAGCGGAAAAGGTGAGAAAATGGTGTGTGCGCAACCACAAGATTTCAAAGGCTGAGGCAGCGCGTATGTGTGCACACTAAATTCAAATTTTTTGACCCATAAGTCATAAGAAAAAAAAGAGGGGTGGATAAAAGAAATAAAAGAAATGATGAGAAGTACTCCCTCAGTTTGCTTTTACTTATCTACTTTAGACTTCGCATGCTTCTTCAAAGGCAACGATTGAAATTAGTTTTTACCATAATACCAGAACGTTTGATTAACCTAGTTAATGCAGTTTTCTTGTCTTCACTGGAATAACAGAAATTCTCTAGCCAAAACAATCCTCAAGCCCTCAAAACTCTAATAATATCAAAACTAAAACCTCTAATTTCTCAAGGCGTCCTCTGATGCTAACATCTTATACATTTCCCTCATTAACCAAGTCAAATATATTATCATGAAAGGGAAACCGATGATCTAAAGTTAAATACAACGCGAGAAGATCCCTCGTAGTAATGAATTCATTAGATAGTGCAACATCATTTAACGTAGGAGATACAAATAGTCACATTCCTTTCAATAATTTTAGATGCAAATGTACCAGACCTCCCATCAATATCAAATTCAATTCTAATTCCTCCACCGTATCCAACATTGTTAACACATCATCAATTAAAATATTATTCTTCCCCCTACTACCCCTGGCATATCTCTTACTATCATACCCCCACTACATACTACATCAAAACAACAACCAAATGCCCTATTAAATTTCGTGACATTCAAACAAGATAAATTCTTGTAACCAATACCACTCTAAAAATAATTTTTTTCACTATAATTTTCAAGGTGAATCATGAAAAGAAAGCAAACCAGCCTTTGAAATTGTCATAACAATGCATCTTCTTCTTGGCAAAAACTCACAGCCACTAAGAATAAATTTATGTTCAAGACTCCAACCATCAGCCCATTTTCACATCTCCTCACTATATTTCTCGTTTAGTCCACAGTCTATAAAGATGATGATGAAGAGAGGGAATCGATTCAGTTAAACACTAAAATTTGTGAGTTGGGGAGAGAGAATTTAGCATAAAATCTACAAAAATGGCGCTAATGTTGTCTTTTTCACATCTTTTCACTATATTTAACTTTTAGTCATTTTTTTGGTCATTTAAAAATCTTGAGAGATAGATGTAACTTAATGAGAAAAACATAATAATTGAGATAATATACAGTGTATTGTACAAAACAAAGAGCAACAAAAAAATAACTAAATATATGAATAACTAAACAAAGAAAATCTAAAATATAAAACAAACTCACAAAAACTCATTAAGGTAACTCAGTTGATATTCAAATTGTTAAATATCTTTTATTATATAAAAATGTAAAACAACATAAAATTGGTAATATTATTTATTTAAATTCAAAACTCCTAATATATAAAAGACGGTCATGTGCATTTATTTTGTAAATAATAATTAGTTTTCATTTCATATCTCTACATAACTAAACTTGTAGGTCATACACACGATATAACTAAACCTTCATCTATATGCACTCAATGCATATCGTAATTTAAAATTATTCATGTTTAAATTAATAAGTGTGTTGGTTTTTTATGTTACAATTACTTAGTGAATCTGAATAGGTCTGAATAAATAATATTGGTACTAAATTCCTAAAGTTCATGATTTTGCATGGACTGCCCTATTTTGGACAGTTTTTTATTTTTATCTTGAAAATCCATGATCTTTAAATTTTGTCCCTAGTACTATTCAATGAAAATTTATGTCTAAATAACCCTTAAATATGATTTAATTTCGTTGGGCAAACCTTTTTAGATAATGTTTATAATCATTATATTCAACTATACTACTTACATCACCACTAGTCACTATTTTCAAGCATTACCAACAACCATCACTACCATAAAATTCATAGATCACTACTGACATGAAACGACTCAATTTCTCAAGTCATGATGACACCTTTTACATCCCACCTATAAGTAAGCTTAACCCTTTGCTCGGAACCAAAAGCAATGGGCTACGTCATGGAAGATAACAATAAGAAACAATAAGCCATAATATTGAGAAGAAGGAGAGATCAATAGAAAATGATACAAGAAACCATCTGCAAGACCTGAGATCGGTCAGTAATCAAGCATATAATCAAAATATGAGTACAAGGCTTTTACAAATACTATACAAGTACAGACTATATCTAAATACACTATAAAGACTAGCCTAGACAAAATAGATGGAAACTAGTAACTCCAAACGCTAGGAACTCACCCAAGTGTCTGATGAGTCAGGCATTTCAACTCTTTTAGGACTTAATATTCATAGTTTAAGTGTCCTTAATGCCTATTTTATGATCTAAACTGATGTTAAAGTGTTAATTTGCAGCAATGAAGGAAAAAGAGCAAGGCAAAGACATTAATGGGAAAAAAGGAGCGGAAAGCTGAAAAAGAAAGTTGAAGAAAAGAAAGGCTATGATCGCCAAGACCACTCGGTGAATAGCCGAGTGGCTCTTCAGCTCGCCAAAAGTTCCAGAAGGCCACCCCTGGGAAAAAGCCAACTTGACGATGGAGTGTGCAACTCGGCGAAGTGTCGAATGGATCGGCGAAGGAGATCCTGATCGCCCAAAGTTACAGAATGATTGGTGAAAAGGCAAACCAAAAAGGCAAGATGAAGGAAGATTTGGCGCATCATCGAACAGGTCGATGAGCCTGACCTGGATCGCTTTAAGTTACATCAAGGGAGGATGAAAAGTCAAGCCAAGAAGGCGATAGGAGGCACACTCGGTACATCACCGACTTGGTCGGCAATGCTCGACTTACTCCGCCGATCGGTCCTAAAGCTAAGAACCCGGAAGAGTATAAATGCGATTTTTAATAATAATTAAAGGAGTTCTGAAGTTTTGGCACATTTCACACACATTCTAACTTTGGGATTTTTATCCAAACACTATTTTTAGTATTTTTGTGTAGAATTGTAAGTCGGGTTTTGATTTTAAGTTGATTTGAAGCATTGTGAAGACTTGCAATTTGTTACCCAGCTGATGGAGAACATAGTTTGTAACATTTTTTTGCTTTTTTATGATATGTGGCTAAAACCCCCATTCTTAGGGGTGTGATTATGTGATTTAATGTTTCAATTAGCTTATGGGTGTTAGGTTTTACTGATTTAATTATTGAATTGAAGTGGGTTTGATTGATAGTTGTGTTTTAATTCATGAATTGTATTTATAAATACAATTCTAGTTTAGTATTCTAGGCTTGCTTGAGAAAGAGCTTTCACAATTAAAACTATCAATTGATGATTATAGTGATTAGGTTATTGTGGATTCAGCTTGAGAAAGTGAGTCTAAATTTGATCCTACCAATCTAGCTCGAGAGAGTAGATTAATTAAGGTTGTGGGTTGTTCATAATTGTTATGCTTGTCGAGGTTCGAAAGAACTCACTTGATTCGTGATAGTTGATCGGGAGATGGCTATTACATCTAAAGCCTACCCTACCCACTAATATTCAACGAGTTTTAGTAAATGTTAACCACCCATTTAGAGAAATTGGAATTAAATCGATCAAATCCCTAAGGATCCCTCTCTACTTGATTACCCCCT
>JAJOOD010002251.1:0-31799 GCA_029582525.1 Solanum tacnaense | reverse complement strand
CAAACCAAAGGACTAAAAAAAATCCAGAAGATTTTAGTCTCCAAAGTCAAACACAATCAAATTTCACATGGAGTAGAAAACTACAAAAGTTTTTCTTTTTTTTTTCTCCTCTAAACAGAATACATATTAATATTAATAAAGATATATTCTGAGATCATCACATAATGATCATCTATCCTAACATTTATGAAATAAATCTCATAACTTATAAAGGATAGAAAAAAAAAATCAAGGGAAATAAAGATAAAACCTGATTATTACCCCTATTGAATCACATTCTATTTGTCAGCAATGATTCCATGCAAGTCACTTTTCTTGCTAATTTTTTCCTTCTTTTCCAGTTTCTATCATATTCCAATTTTCCTCAGAAGACATTGAATTTCAACGAGAAACTAAACTCATGTTCAAATATTGTTAGGAGACAACATCTGTTCATTTACTTCTTCTCATAGTTATATAAAACCAAGAATATAGGAAAAATAATTAAAGTGCACATCTTAGCCTTTATGCACAAAATATTTTTTCTCATTGAAAAGAAAACTGAAGGGGTGCAATGCTTGAATGCACTTGGGAAGAAAATAATAATAATCTTACCCATCCAGGAAAATTTACTACAAAAAATATACACGAACATACTAAAGTAGTACTAATTCATCCCAAATCTCTTTTATGATATGATAAAATAATTTTCTTTTTCATCTTGTTCTTTCCCCAATAAAAAGAACACAGAAAATAGAAGTAATTTCCTTACCACAGAAAATACCAACATATAAATTTCTTAAGCTTCTTATCTCCTGTATTCATATTAGCAAACCAGAAATAATAAAAAATGAAAAGAAAAACACAAAGAACTATCCGAGTCCACAGAACCCACTGTGTGTCCTTAAGAAATTTAATCCCCTCAAGTACCCGAGGTTGCAGATTAATTCCTCCCAAGATAAAACGGATTAACCATTAAAGAAGTAGCGGTACCTCAAACTTTGATATTTTCAACGAACTCAAAATGAAAGCAACGAATCACACACACAGACACGATCGATCGATATTGTTTTGTAAGAAATGTATGCAAAAGAAGGGAAGAATTCGATACAAAAAAGTGAGAGAAAACCTCTCTATTTATTGCCAACAAAGGGTAAAGGTCACAACCCTTTGGAAAGAAGACAACCTTTCAGAAAGGTCACAACACTTTGGAAAAGGCATAACCTTTCAAACAGTCACAACCCTTTAGAAAGGACACAACCTTTCATAAAGCTCACAACCCTTCGGCATAGTCACAACTCTTCAGGAGAGTCACAACCCTTCATTTCCTGTACACACCTTTAAAACCCAACACATATGTGCATGCTTCATAATTTTTCATTAGAAGTTCATTGTCATGCTCTAAAAATTTTCATATTTATATGACAGACCTCAACATCACTTTTGAAATGTCAAGTGCACCACCACTTTATATTTCTTTATTTTGATGAAGGATTTATAAAATGAAATTAGTTTGCACAACAATCGCATGCCCAATACCTTTCATATCAAATTTGATGACAAAAATTACCTTCACTCTTTGATGGACCATTTTAAGAACTCTTAATATTATTTTTTAAAATAATTATCACAATGATGCCTATTATTATTTTGCCTCTTCTCGTCCATATTCATATGTTCAATCACAGAATTATCTTGTCATCTTTATGAATTTTAATCTATTGCTATCACATTCACTTCAAAAAATAGAGCCATATTCAATGAGACGGGCTTCACAATTTTTATCAAGAGCATATCAATTTACTCAGTAATCATTATATCATCAATATATTGCAATGTGACTTTAGACCATTGTCTTATCCATATAAAGATGTTTTAGGTCAAAATATGATGGGACTTGAATTCAAAATATTATCATTATGGTGCATCAGAACTTTAATTGATGTCTTCTCCTTTTGGTGCGATGAAACTTGAATGTACTGTCTTATCCTCAATCAATAACATTATATATAGTCCAAAATAAAATAAAATTCAGCCTTGAACCTTTAAAATATCATCACTTTGTTATTAAAAGTACTGATAAATTTAATCATAATAACACTTCAAAAGATCATATATAAGTTTTTACCTTTAATTAAAGAATCAAAGCTGATCTTAATAGGTGACTCTGAGAGTTATTTTTCAACTAATTTTTTTAAAGAATTATTTACTTATTGGAAGACCAACAAATTGATTTTCAGCATTAACTTCATCAATTGCTAGTTAAAAAAATATATTTCTTAAAGTGTAATTTGAAGATAAAGCAACTAGAGGTTAACACTAATCATCACAATAAATAAATTGATACTTCAAAATTAAAATTAAGCAACATTTGATAATTGGACCTAATAAAGTCTACAAATCAATATATTTTGTGGACCTCTAAAATTAGCATATTCTTTTTGCAGATATGTATAAAATAGAACTAATAGAGTCATTATTATGAAGGAAACTTACCCCAAAATGTAACACCTCGATCTTAGAAGGAGCTAAATTTGTGAAAGAACTAAATTGGAAAGAGTGAAGTTGAGAATTTTGCAAGTTAGTCTTAAATTGTGAGTTTTGAGTCAACTTCAAACGACCATAACTTCAGTACATGAAGAGTTAGGTGGCCCATGAGATATCAAATGAAAGATATTTGAGTCCTCTTTCCAATGCCACCAAGTTTCCTAAATTCTGAGTTCGGATGAGGGATATATGACCGTTTGAATTCAGCCTGTCCGATTAAGGAAATTCATCCGAATTAAGGAGGGGTATTTTGGTCTTTTCCTTACCCCACTAGCCTAACTTATTTTTAGTAATATTTTAAGGGTGTAAACTGATTTAGATCAGTTTTCACAATCCTAAACACGCTTAGGGATTTAGAGAGAAGTTCAAGAGGAGAAAAGGGAGAAGTTCAAGATACTTGCAATCTTCAAGGAATTTTGCCATGGATTTGATCCTTACAAGGTATGTAAGATTTCATAGTGATGGGTTCGTTTACCCTCACTCCAATCATGAGTTTCTTGAGTTATTTTCGTCCACGACAATCCATATATTGAGATCCTTGATGAGTTTATTGAAGTCGTTTTTGAATCTTTAATAGTGGGATTTGATGAGTTCTTGAGGTGAATATTATGAGTTTGAGATTTGTTTTTAGTAGATTTTCGTTTACTTCTGTTGGTTATTGATACGCTCAAATTACACCTCCCTAAAGAAGTATAAGCGATCATTATCAAGTGAAGAACCCAACTTGGAGGTTGGGGTCGATCCCACGAGGAATATGGTTTAGAATTAAACTCAACTTACAATTATATTCGTTTAGCCAACGTATTTCCGAAACAAGTAAGTAAAGGGGGGGGGGGGGTAATTTGTGAAACAAATGCTTGATTGTATTTAAGTAACAAGTGAGCAGGATTCGAACTTTGTTGTTATTAATGAGAGAAAGTAACTAGGGTGTACGTGTTCCCCATAAGCTCATAACGCGGTAATCCTAGTAATAGTAACCATTTCCTAGTGTATTACATGCAAAGTGATAAGTTAGGTATCTCTAATTCCTTGGTCCGGCAACTAGAGAATTTCACCCCGCACCTTGGTCCGGCTACGTGTGTATAATTTACTAACCCTTACCTTTAAGTTACCTCATATAAGACATCACATCAATGTATGGCTTAGTTTTCACCCTCGCACCAATTGACATTAGACTATTAGATAGTATCACACTAAATCTATATTGATAATTCTTTTCTTATTAACTACCTCCTTGGTCCGGCAAGTAGCAACAAGGTGAGTTCTAACGTTTGCAACCGCTAAAAATACTTCTAAACGAAAGAATTATCAATGCCTGCAATAACACTATTTAATAATTACTTATTTACTATTCATACTTTGTTAATCTCTCATGGTTCCCACAACCCTAGTTGTGGATTTAGTTATCCATAATAGCAAGAACACATTTCATAGTTTTAGAAGAAGAAATCATGAACTTACGTAATGAGAAGAATAAACCCAGAATCTCAACTTGAATTTCAAAGTCAAAATCTTCAAAACGAATGTAGGAAATCAAGAATTGCTAAAATCTCAAGTTAATCTCCAAAGCCAAAAACTAGAATGACAGTAATAAAGTCTAACCCCCAAAAACGAGGTTTACATTCCCTATATATAGAAAAACAAGTCCCAACTAAAAAGGAAATGAATTAAGGAAATAAAGTTTCTGGACGTGGTTGTAATTGACGAGACTGACATACGGACCGTGGACTGACCTACGATCCGTAGGTCCCTTTCGTGGTTTGGGACTTGGGCAATTTTCAACTTCACAAATCTCCAATCTCTTAGCCACAGTCGACGGATCAGCAGAACGGACCGTGACTCGATAAACGGTCTGTAGATCCTCCTTCGTAGTTTCATACTTGGACTTTTGAAATCAGGTACAGGAACCACCTTCTCTGAAGCATTTGACGGAACTGCAAGACAGCCCGTAGGTCGATCTACGGCCCGTCACTTGTAACTGTGTTTCCACACTTAGTCAAGAATTCCTTGATTTTCCTCCAGGCCTTGCCCATCGATCTACGCCCTTCACCCACGGTCTGTAAGTCACGTCCGTAGGTGGCCTTTTCTGCAACATTTCTTCAGTTGTCTCCTAACTCCCATGTCCGAACTTATTTCATGCAAACACGATAAAAACACATTAATACCAATACAAAATGGCTCTAGACACACACAACTCTTAAGTGAAATGTATTAAAAATACCGTAAACTCACGGTATATCAACACCCTCAACTTAAATTCATTGCTTGTCCTCAAGCGACGCACTAAGACTCTAAACGACACTTGTATAGAAGCAAGAATTCAAGCACAAGCAATCACATGGCTCTCTATCCCGACTCTCTTTTTGAGTGCAAATATTTTCTCTTAGACTCAACAAGCTAACTCATGCGAGTCAAAATATGACAAAGATCAACCAATCAACACACAACATACACTGTTTTGCTATCACCAAGGTACCAACTTTCTGACAATGTAACTAGTGCCCTTACTTCAAACTAAATCCCTTTTTCACACAATGAATATGATTTTGAGTACAAGGATTTATTCAACACTCACGCTCAGAAGTAATTTCAAGTACAGTTAGTGCTCAATACCATAGGCTTGCCCTTATTTTCACTGCTTAGACTCTCCAAACTAGTTGCTAGGATCACTATAGAACTTTTCTTAGCTTGTAATGTAGGCTCTGGGTCAGGTGTGGCACATTTAGGTACTTTTTAGTGACTTTCTGCCCTCCTTGACATTACATTGGCTATTTACCTCTTCCTTGACCTATTTTTGGAAACTTTTCATCTCAATTTCTTTCCCTTAGCTCTTTTCAACCAAGGATGCGACTTTTGACTTTTTGACTCTTATTTCTCATTTTCTTTTTTTTCTTTTACTTTCTTTTCTTTTATTTCTTTTCACACTTTTCTTTTGCTTCTTTTGCTTCTTTTGCACAAAGTCACATCCTCTTTCATACCTTTTCCTCTTTTCAACACGAAACTCTTTTCATACCCTTTTTTTCATTTGGTTTCCTTTTTCATAGTCACCCTCAACTTATGTATTTTGCATTAGTTGAGGTGCACGATGTCCGATGTCGGACCAGGGTCAAGATCAAGGTAAATTTTGGGCTTAGCCACCCTCAACCTAGGCTTTTGGCGTAAGTCGAGGTGCACATGTCCAAGGAGGGACCGGGGCCAAGAAAATGTTTTAAGGGAAGGTGAGTTAGGTGAATCAAAAGAATTGGTCAATTTTAGGCTCAAATATTTGGATCAAAAGGGAATAATGCTACCATTTGGTTAGATCATTTTAGGCTTAAGTGGACTAATTTAAACAATGGCCTATGATCACTTCCTAACGTCTAGTCTAGATTATCCTAGTAGGATCAACGGGGTAAGTTCTAGATCGGCACAAAATTGTGTGAATAATCAACCATTCTCACACACTCTTGGCACATAGTTTCATTATCAGATTATCAGATTACCCGGTTCAAGTTTTAGCTTAAGTCATGAGAGCAAGTTGGTTCTTTTTTTTGGTAAATAAACATTTTATTAACCAAATTGAGAATTATAAATCATTAAAAAAACCAGCATGGACATCTCCCAAACTGTATACTTCCAGTATCTATCCAAACTACTCCTAACGATAGTTTACCCTATCCATCCCACATCTAAATTTATTTATATAGGGTACCAATCTAACAGCTGCAATTGCATATTTAGTTTCGGCTTCATTCCCCCTCTTATATGGACTTCTTGGATAATCTTCCTGACTAAAACATCACAGCTTCTATTCTTCTTCTGAAATATCCTCTGGTTTCTCTCCTGCCAAATGTAATAAACACTCGCTGCTAGTGTTATGCAAAAAATTTCAGCTTCTGGCATCTTCCCTTTATAATGATCTTGCGCCCATCTTTGTTCCTCAGTCCACCCTGTTGCCTGTTTCTGGATATTTTGCCACCTTAGGATCTGTTGCCAAATTTTGCATGAGTAGTGACAGTTAAAGAAAAGATGGTCAATGTCCTCATGTCCATCATCACACAATATACACTTGTTGTTCTCCACACTACCCCAAGTAAGTAGTCTTGCTTTTGTCGGTAGCCTCCCATGAAATGTTAAAAATAAGATAAAGCTCCATTTTGGACATGTACAAGTATTGCATATCAATTTCCTCCATTCTACTTTTGGATACTCCCTTCTCATTAGTTGATACACTTGTTTAATTGAGAACTTCTCCATTTGTATCACTTGTGATTCATTCCATCCCACATCCTCCAGGATTTTATGTGTTTGTAAGATCTTTCTCACAATCCATGAGGCCTGGTTTGCTTGTATATTCCACACTGTCCCTTGCTTCCCATAGTACATGTGCACCCACTGCACCCATAGCTTATCCTTCTTCTTGCTTAGATTCCACATAAGCTTGCATATGGCTGCTTTGTTCCATTCCTGAATACTTACAATATTTAAAACTCCTACAGTCTGTGGTTTATACAGTTGATCCCATGCAACTAATGCTTTTTTTGATGTATCTGTCCCTCCAGTCCATAGAAAAACTCTGCATTTTATCACTTTCTTTGGCAATATAAATACCTGTGACCAGAATACTTGAACAGAAAATAGTACACTTTTGATTAGCTGGACCCTTCCTGCATATGATAGGAATCTAGATGTCCAACTTTGTATCCTTCCTAGAATCTTATCAATCAAAGGTTGACATTGCACCATAGTTATTCTCTTACTACTTAAGGGGACTCCCAAGTACCTAAAAGGCATTGTACCTTGTGAGAACCCTAGCTCCTGCATTATGACTAGCTGCATTTCAGTTGCCACTCCTCCAAAATAAATAGAGCTTTTATCTACATTTGCTTCCAGACCTGATGCTGCTGAAAAAACTTTGAATAGCTCATAAACTTGTTTAACAGATGTGAGTTCCCCTTTAGTAAAGAGGAGCAAATCATCAGCAAAACTTAGTTGGACCAGCTGCAGTTTAGCACATCTTGGATGGTAATTGAAGCTTGGGGACTTTTTCAGCTTTTTCAAGAGTCTTGTGAAATACTCCATGGCTAACACAAAGAGATAAGGGGATAGTGGGTCTCCTTGTCTTAGCCCCTTCTTTGCCTCAAAAGGTTTACTGGGAAATCCATTTATCAGGACAGTATAAGTCACTGTGCTTATGCATTGTACTATCCAGTCCACAAGCACACTAGGGAAGAGTAGCTGAATCAGCAGCTATTTCAGAAACTCCCATTCCACTGAATCATATGCTTTCCTCATGTCAACTTTCATCATGAATCTAGGAGAAATCCCTTTCCTTTCATAACCCTTGACCAGTTCAGTACTCAAGATGATGTTATCATTGATCAATCTGCCTGGCACAAAAGCAGACTGTCATTTATCTATTAAGCTATCCATCACACTCTGCATTCTGTTAGTAATCACTTTTGAAATGATTTTGTACACAACAGTACAACATGAGATAGGTCTATATTCTGATATTTTTGAAGGATGGTCCACTTTGGGAATCAGAGTCACTGTGGTACAATTTATAGCTTTATGTAGTGTCCCTGTTTCAAAGAACTCTTGTTCAGCCTCAATGAGTTCTTCTCCTACTATTGCCCAAGTTTTCTTGAAAAATGTGCATTAAAACCATCACAGCCTGGTGCTTTATTGTCATTTATCACTTTTAAAGCTTGTACTATTTCCTCTCTTGACACAGGTGCTATCAGTTGTGTTTGCTGGCCTCTATATAGTCTAGGTCCATCTTTCATTGCTTGACCATCCACCGCTGGTAGTTGAGGTGTACAGGTCCCCATAAGACTTTTGTAGAAACCAAGTATATCATCTTCAACATCTTTAATGTTTGTGACTATGTTCCCGGTAGCATTGGTTAGACTGGCTATTTTGTTTTGAGAAAGCCTATTTCTCAAGCTAGCATGAAAGTAAGCAGTATTTCCATCTCCCAATTTCAACCATTGTACTCTAGCCTTCTGTCTGATGATGTTTTCCTCTACATTCAACCATTTTTCCAAGTTCAGTTTGGCCTCCTTTTCTGCTTCAATCAAGATTATGTGTTGTCCTGGTATCCTCATATTACCTTGTAAATCTTGTATCTGCTATCTGTACTTCTTTATTCTAGCTTCTACCCCCTGGAACTCAGCTGTATTAAAAAAATTTAAAGCTTGTTTCACTCTCTTTAGCTTTCTCCACACCCTCAGCATAGTAGTTCCTCTTACACTCTCCTGCCAGGAATGTTTCACAGTCTCCTGAAAATTCCCATGCTTTACTAGGTGGTTTAAAAACTTGAAAGGTCTGGATCTTAGCTCACCCTGCTAAATAAAATTGATACTGAGTGGCGAATGATCAGAGCACCCAGGGTCCAGTATTTGTACCTCAATTCCAGGCATAGTCAGCATCCATCTAGTGTTAACTAAGGCCCAATCTATTCTGCTGTAATTGTGTCCATTAGTCCAGGTAAAATCTCTACCAATATGTTTTAGGATTGTCATGCTTGTATCTCTCAAATAATCATCAAAATCTCTTATCTCTGCATCTGTCACAGGAAACCCTACCATTCTATCTTCCCTTCTATGAATTGTATTGTAATCACCTATTGCAACCCAAGGAGTCTGTTGATTATTATGTATCCTCCTTAACTGCTCCCATAAACTTCTTCTATCTGTTATAGTATGTAAACCATATATTGCTGTAAAGCTAAATCTAGCATTTATCCCTTTGCATTCCACCTCTGAATGTATATGTTGTTCAGACTATTCTACTAATCTGCAACTAATCACCTGAGGATCCCACAACAACCAAATTCTACCTTTACTGCTAGATGGGGAATTAGTAATACTTTTCCATCCCGGTGCAACTTTCCTCAAAATTTTGTCCTCATGCTGAGACTTTATTCTATGCTCTAGAAGTGCTATAATACTAACTTTATTAGTCCTTATAAACAGAGAAACTTCTTTCTGTTTATAGACTTTATTTAGCCCTCTTATGTTCCAAGTAACTAACTTCATTTAGGAGGATAGTATGTTACCTTTCCCAGTCACCTTTGCTGCTCCTCCGAAACATTTACCCATATCAGTTACACGTCTAGTATCATGATCATGCAATGGACTAAACTCATTTGCAATGGAAAGTTTGGTCATACCCATGTGCTGTCTTTGCCCCTTTGTTGTTGATTTACCTATTACTTCCTCCCATTTCTCCATATTCTCCTGGGCTTGTAGTTGTTCTCCTTCTTGCTGCCTGCCTTCCTGCACATTTTTTATACCTTGTCCTTCATGCTGGTTCACCCTTTCCTGCCTTGGGCTTACCAATTCTTTCTCTATCTCTACTAACCCACTGTTTTCATTGCTTGGTTCTCCTTGTTGTTCACCCCTCTTTTGTTGCCATTCTGTCTTCCTGTTGCCAGCTTTTTGTTTATGTTCTTCCCCTTTTGTCGAACATTTGTGCCCAATAATCAAGCACTTAGGACAATAAGCCGGCACCCATTCATACACCACCTTCTGATTGAACTCCCTACCATTTGGATCTTCCACTTTGATGTCTGCTGGTAATTTTTGACTGATATCCATCTCAATTAATACTCTAGCATAAGACACTCTATCTACCTGTGTAGTGCATTCATCAGCAAATAGAGAAATTCTCAATCCACTACTAATTCTACTTAATGATTGTATACCCCAACAATTTAAAGGAAGATTGGGGAACTTCACCCATATTGGGATAGTTTGCATAATTTCCTTATTGAGATCACAATCCGGCGACCAGGTTTTCACTATGATTGGCTTATTTCCCAATATATGAGGCCCTGAGTACAACACTTCATCCCTATCCTCAAAACTCCCAAATCTCACAAGAAAATAGCCATCATTATGGTAGAATACCTTGGGATTTGTTATATAGTTCCATTGCGCCGCGATGTAACGTTCTATTGTAGCAATCGTTGGATCAATTCCAACCACATAGAGAATTAAGGCATGTTTCCATCTCACCGTCTCCAGCTCTACCTCTTCTTTGCACAACTCCACAATTTTCTCTTCATTACGGACTGTAGGAGCTACATAATTCAGCTTCATGCCTTACGTAGCCATACGGTTCCCCTGAAATAGGTTCGCCCACTTGTTCAGACTCTTCTTCCTTCCCTTCCTTCCCTGGGAACAACTCCATCGAAACCTTGCTACTTCCTTGGGTACTCTCAGTCGTAGTACCACTAGATTGTATTTCCCAGTCTTCATGTGTTCTTCTCTCTTCCGATTTAGTCATATTTGGGTTTGTGTTGGTCGGAACTGGGGTTTAGCTACCTTTCAATTCCAGCCACTGCTCAGCTAATTTCACCCCTTCATTTTGTATCTCCCCTGTCTTCATAGTATTTTCAGTCCCCGTGCTTAGATGCCCGCTAATGACCATCTTCTTCCGTCCTCTCGCCATGATAGGCGTATGTTAGTTCACCTAACGTGCGCCGAGAGAGAATTTATTTTTATTTTTTTGAAATTGTAATTTTCGCAGCAAGTTGGTTCTTTATCATGTCATACTCAGAGCCAACATATTCAACTCATTCTAACCTACAGATTTTAGCACATATCACAACTTTTGGACGGGTATCATTTTTCATTCAGAATTATGCCATCATGCTTCATTATTTCTCATGCTTCTACACATACACTCCTAACACGTGATGGTTCAACAGAAATTAAAAATAGTGTCTTGGGGAAAAAGAACACAGGCAAGAAAACCCCAAAGAGAGGATTATGAGTTGGGTTACTCAGACTTCACCCTATCACTAACAATTCATTTACCCCACCGCCAACAAAATATAGTGCAATTATCTCCAATGCACAAAAAGTAAAGAATAACGGATCGGGTGAACCAAACATGTGGCACATAGCGCCGAAGAACTCAACAAGGGGGTGGGTCCGGTTTCCCGGATCCCGCTAGAACAACACTTGGGTCATCCTCAGTAGTGCCCACATCATCTATCACAGCACCATCAGTAGTGCTATCAGTCACTCTAACTGCACCATCAGTGGTGCAAAAATCATCTCCCAAAGCAATCATAGCCTCAGTGGTGGGCTTATAACTTGAGGCTCCAAGAGCACTCTCACGAACCTTCTGCTGGTGCAATTGCTCATCCACAATGGAGGCTCTCCTAGCCTGCTCATTCTGCTGGCGCTCCAGCTTCTTTGCTCGAGCATCCTCAGTAGTGTCAGAAATGTTACTAGAACAGTGCCTCTTCCCACGAGCACGGGTGGGCTCGGTCTGTGCTACGTCATCTCTGAATAAAACATCAAGCATTATATCATCAGCTAATGCAGTAGGTACAGACTCTGGCTCATATGTGGGTGGGGCAAGGATGACATCAAGATCGGTCAGGAGACTGTCTAACTCAGTCCGGAAAGAGGATAGATCTGTAGCAGGGGCTGGTCACTCGAGGACTCTCAACTCGAAGTCATCCAGGCGCTTATGAACGGCCTGGACCTTCAGGTCCATCATGATCTCGATCCTAACATCAGACTCTGTTATATACCGCTGCATCCATGATCTCACATGTTGGAGCAGTATGGCCATCTGAGCCTTCAATTTCTGAACTCGAACCAAGGGCACAACAGAAGCTCATGAAGATAGGGTGGCTCTGGATGAGCTAGGGGCCCAACTGGCGGCCAGAGATGGGGAGGTCGGGGCATCATCAATGTGGGCTAGAGGGGCAGGGTCCTCACCCTGCATCTACTCCACATCAACCACTAAATCTTCTCCTAATGGCGGCACCGCAATCTGTGGACCACGTCGTAGGGCAGCTACATTGGCCTCATCCCTAAAAAGGCTGATATCAAGGGTCCCGGTCGCATGTACCAAAGTGTGACAATGCCTGATAGGCACCCAGAATCCCTGCACAACTGGAAGATCATACACGAGAAGGGTAAAGTGGTGGTGGTCCTGAATTCCCTCTCATGGATCTCAGCCAACAACATACGAGCAAAGTCGATCTCGAACCTAGATACCAAGGTCGCAACCATCACTGCTCTATCCCAAGTAGGCACATTATTGGCCTTAGTTGGCAATACCATGTTCCGCATGCTCTCCATCCATAGTTATGTGCCTGTCCAGCCAAAGTAATACGGTCTCCCTCTACTCTGCATTCCGTTAGAACGCTCCACTCCTCACAATGTCCCACCGGTAGTCAAATTCAGTGGTGTTAAATGCCCATTTGGTCCCCGGACCATAGAGAAATTGGTTGATGGTGCTCTGCGATATGTCCACCAAAAAGTCTCGGACTAGAGTGGAAGTGAGAGGGTCCTGGGCTGTGGGCTTGGACCTTTTGTCGATAGAACCACGGAGTGTGGCAACATAGGAGGCATAGAATTCTCTCACTATCTCCTCGCTATAGGTCCCAGGGCTTCGATCCATCCACTCGCATTTGTGTTTCTGATAGAGCCGGTGGATGTCGGGTATGGTGTGTAGGCTCCCCGTGAGAACTATGCGCTCCTCAGTGATCAGTCGGGCCTTCTTCCTCTTTTCATTTAACATTGAGGCATCCTTGTATATCTGCCATTGACCATCAATGCACCACATATTTGGTTCATCAGCAACCGGAGTAGGGTCAGTGTTTGGTGGCACTGCAATCCCCCCCCCCGAACTAGTAGCCTCATCAGACGAGGCAGCTCGACCATGTGAACTCGAGCCTGTGGCTGATTCAGAAGTAGACCCTGCAGCAGAGGCGGACTCAGAACCGGAAGTAGACCTAGTCAGTGTTCTGATCAGTGTATCCTCCTCATCAGACTGGTAGGCAGTGACTACATCGGGAACCACCTGCTTGGATTGATTCCGAGTAGCCCGAGGTGTTGTGGGTGTTGTCCTCCCAGTGGGGGGTACATATTCGGGGTCTTTCTCAGCATCAGTATCCTCGTTGATTAGCCGACAGGTTGGTGCCGTTTATTTGGATCTACCCTTAACGGCTAGAGCTTTTTTCGGGGCCATGGTACCTTTGGAGGAAGAATTAGTACTAAAATAACCTAAAAACACTCTAGAAAAAACTTTTAAAAAAATCAGACAGTGACTTCAGTGGCCACCTACGGTGGGTACCTACGGTTCGTGGATTCCCTCCGTAGGTCAGAAGTCCCAAAAAGTTGGGCTCTGATGTGAACCATGGATGTGCACAACGGTCCGTAGATTGACATATGGACCGTAGTCCACCTTTATGGTTCCACACTTAGTGGAATTGCTTATGTGCCATAGACAACGGACCTGATCTACGGTCCGTAGATTGACCTACGGTCCGTAGACGGGGTCTCGTAAATCAGGTCTGTGCCAGGTATCATACATGCTTCTATTCGAAACCAATTTTTTTTACCAATTCAAACAATTGATCGTAGTCTAATCATGCATTTCAGCACAATTTACGCTAGTTCGTCATCCCAACGGGTCCAATTACTCAATTGTTTTATAGATATTATCTACGAGACTAGAAACCCTAAGTCGAAACTTGCATTTAGACTCTTATTTCACTGATTTAACATATTACAAAGACAACACAATCACAATCTATCGTCCCAAGGGTGTTTCTAATTTCAGTTTAACATACAATTTCATACAATCAACAACCCAAGGTCAAGATCCACTTCCTGACTTTCTATAACAACAATGAACCAAAATTCAAAGTGAAGGGAAAGAGGATTACCTTACAAGCAAAGTAAATGGGTGATGGTGTGATGACTCTAGACGTCCAACAACTTCTACTTAGCCTTTTTGCACCGAACCCGGACACCGAAACCTCTAGGAAATGGGGAATGAAGGAATTTGGGAGAGCAGATAGTGAATTGGGAATATGGGGGAATGAAGGTGGGGTGATTAATGGGCTATGGTGGTAATATGGAAGGTTTTGGACGAGGAGGCGTTATAAAAAATGGTTTGGGTGAATTTTTGTAATGGGGGGAATGTTTGAACAATTGGGGGTTTTATTTAAAAGAGGTTCAGGTCGGGTCAGGCAGAACTAGGGTTTGGACCCACGAGACCCCGTCTACCGTCCGTGGGTTGACCTATGGCCCATAGATGGGGTCCGTAGGTCACTTACACACTTAGAAAATTTTGGGAAACTTACCTGGGGTCTACGGCTACCATTCACGGTTCGTAGTTAGACCTACGGGCCGTCGATGGTCTCCGTAGACCTCTGCACCAGACATTTTCTACAAATTTTTCTTTTCATCCCTGCACAAGTAGCAACCATTAGGCCTTTCTTTTTACCTTTTCTGGACACTTTTTAGACACGGACCTTATGCTATATCTAGCCAACACTAACCAAACAAATAAAGCACATATCTAAAGAAATACAGAAAAGCAAATAAACAAAGAAAACTACTAAACCGAAAAGAAAAACCTATAGTTGGCCAAATTGTACATATTGGGTTGCCTCCCAATCAGCGCTTGATTTAACGTCGCAGCACGACGCATACCTCTTGATTACTCAGACTTGATCAAGATAGAAGGCCTCAACAACTTCTTGCACACTTTCCGCATTTCCCACATAGACCTTGATCCTTTACCCATTTACCTTGAACCTTGTTCCCTCACTGTTCTCAAGCTCGACCGCTCCATGTGGGAGCACTTGTGTGACTAAGAATGGCCCGGTCCACTGGGACTTGAGCTTGCCCGAAAACAAGCGCAACCTAGAGTTGAATAGAAGCACAAGATCACCCACAACAAATTTTCGCTTTTCAATCCTTTGATCATGATACTTCTTCTTCTCCTTGTACAAGGCTGAACTTTCATAAGCTCTTAGGCGAAACTCTTCAAGCACATTTAAGTCACTCATTCTCTGATTCGATGTGGCTCCCCAATCTAAATTTAGCTTGTTTAGCGCCCTCATAGCCTTATGCTCTAGCTCTATCGGCAAATGGCAAGACTTCCCATATACAAGTTGGTAGGGGGACATACGTATGGGAGTATTGAATGCGGTACGATAGGCCCATAGAGCATCATCAAGCTTCATTGACTAATCTGTTCTATTAGCATTCACAGTCTTTGCCAAAATCTGCTTGATCTCTCTGTTGGACACTTCAACTTGCCCACTAGACTGCGGATGGTAAGGAGTGGCTACATTATGGCGGACGCCATATTTCTCAAGTAACACCTTGAACAACTTTTTACAAAAGTGGGAACCTCCATCGCTGATAATCGCCCTAGGTGTACCAAATCTGGAGAAGATATTCTTTTTCAAGAATGCAGTGACACTTTTACCTTCATTGTTGGGAAGCACAATTGCATCCACCCACTGCGACACATAATCAACCGCAACAAGAATATACTTCATCCCATGTGAACTCACAAATGAACCCATAAAATCAATGCCCCATACATCAAACAACTCTATCACCAATATAGGATTCATAGGAAGCTCTTGTCTCTTTGAAATTCCTCCTTCTCTTTGGCAATGGTCACAAGACTTGGCAAAATCATGAGCATCTTGGTGGATGGTAGGACAGTAATACCCACACTGCAAAAATTTATGCGCAGTTTGAATACCACTATATGCCCACCAACAGGTGATGCATGGCACGCCTCTAGTATACTCAACATCTCGATTTCGGGCACACAACGACGAATAATCCCATTAGCATAACTACGATACAAGTAAGGCTCATCCCAAAAAGAACTTCTTCACATCATGCATAAACTTTTTCCTTTGGTGAAAAGACAAATCTGATGGCACCAGATAACTTGCCAAATAGTTAGCAAACTCTACGAACCAAGGAATCAGATCATGCGAAGCAGCCAATACATGTTCATCTGGAAAAGCATCATTAATTTCTGCCCTATCACCAAGCTTGAGCATAGCTTCTTCCTCCAATCTGGAGAAGTGATCGGCAACCTGATTTTTTGTCTCCTTTCTATCTTTCACCACAAAGTCGAACTCTTGCAGCAACAACACCCATCTAATCAACCTCGGTTTTGCATCCATCTTAGCCATCAACTGCCTCAATGCAGAATGGTCAGTATGCACTATGACCTTAGTACCAAGCAAGTAGGATTGAAATTTCTCGAATGTGAAAACCACTACAAGAAGCTCCTGTTCAGTCACTGTATAGTTCTTTTGAGCCACTTTTAGAGCTTTGCTAGAATAGTAAATAGGATGAAGAATCTTCTCTCGCCTCTGTCCCAATACCACACCAAGCGCCACTTCACTCGCATCACACATTACCTCAAACGGTTGTCCCCAATCCGGTGAAATAATGATAGGTGCAGTAACTAACTTCTCCTTCAACTCCCCAAATGCTCTCAGACACGCATCATCAAAATCAAACTTATACTCCTTTTCGAGCAATTTGCACAATGGATGTGCAATTTTGAAGAAATCCTTGATGAACCGCCTACAGAAACCTGCATGCCCAATAAAACTTCTAACACCTTTAACATAGATAGGTGGTGGAAGCTTTTCTATTACTTCAACTTTTGCTCTATCAACCTCAATACCCTTCTCAGAAATCCGATGACCCAGAACTATCCCTTCTTTCACCATGAAGTGGCACTTCTCCCAATTGAGCACAAGATTGTACTCTTCACACCTTTTAAGCACCTCAGCCAAATGGTCCAGACAACAATCAAAAGAGTCACCTACCACAAAGAAATCATCCATAAATACCTCAATAGTGTCCTCCACCATATCAAAAAAAATCGACATCATACAACGCTGGAAGGTCGCAGGAGCAATACACAACCCAAATGGCATTTGTTTGAAGGCGAAAGTCTCATAAGGGCAAGTGAAAGTGGTCCTCTCTTGGTCTTTCGGAGCTATAGAAATCTTATTATAGGTGGAATACCCATCAAGGAAACAATACCAAACCTTACCTGCAAGTCGGTCCAACATCTGATCCATGAACGGCATAGGAAAGTGGTCATTTTCTGTCCAAGCATTTAATTTTCGGTAGTCCATGAAGACTCTCCATCCAGTCACGAGCCGCATAGGAACAAGCTCATTTCTCTCATTAGGCACCACAGTAATCCCACCTTTCTTGGGCACGCACTGAACAAGACACACCCAACTACTATCTACAATGGGATAATTAACTCCAGCATCCAACCACTTGATGATTTCCTTTTTAACTACCTCTTGCATAGGCGGATTTAGTCTTCTCTGGTGCTCAATACTAGGCTTGTGATCCGGCATGAGTTGAATTTTATGAGAGCAAATACTAAGAGGAATCCAAATAATGTCCGAAATAGTCCACCTAATAGCTCGCTTGAACCTCTTCAACACAGACACCAATGCCTCAACTTGTGTCACATTCAAATTTGCCGCAATGATGACCATTAAAGTACCATCTCTTCCCAAGAATACATACCTCAAATGTGATGGTAGAGCCTTAAGCTCCAATTTCGGAGCCTCTTCAACAGATGGTCTAGCAGGTGGAGAGTCGCGATTCTTCATGTCTAACTCCAATCTCTTTGGTTTTGAACAAAATTCAAATCTATCAAGTGCGGCGACCAATTCATCATAGTCTTCAATACCATCACTCTCAAAGTTCATCATTACCGCTGCTAGTGCATCAACACCCAACCTTTCTTCAACAGACACCTCAGAACCACTCTTTACAATATGTGTCACCATAGGTACCGATTTGAGCTCACTACTCTGCTTCATGGACCTAGCTATATTGAAAGTTGCCTCTTCATTGTTCAATCGGAACTTCATCTGCCCTTTCTCCATATCAACCAAGGCGCTCCCAGTGGCTAGGAATGGTCTCTCTTGGGAACCTCAAAGTCAACATCACAATCAAGTATCACAAAATCCGTCGAAAAGATAAAAGACTCCACTTTCACTAGTACATCCTGGAGCACACCAATGGGCTTCTTCACAGTTCTATCGGCCATAAGCAGTTGCATCGCAGTCAGTTTTGGATCCGCTAAACCCAACTTCTTGTAAATAGCCAATGGCATCAGATTGATACTAGCACCCAAATCGCACAACGCCTTTACAAAATGTAGCCACCCAATGGTGCAAGGAATAGTGAAAGCCCCAGGATCCTCCTTATTCTGCACAAGGGACCTTGTAGCAATAGCACTACAATGTTGCAACTTATCATCATCTTCAAAACTCATGGCCCGCTTTTTAGTTACCAAGTCCTTCATAAACTTTGCATATCCAGGCATTTGCTCCAAAGCTTCTATCAATGGCACATTGATGGAAAGTTACTTCAACATACTAATTAACATGCGGTATTAGCCTTCTTCAGTCTTCTTCACTAACCTCTGTGGGAAATGAGGTGGAGGTAGAGGTCTAGGCATGGGAACAACTTTTTGAGTTATCTCTGCTTCCTTCTCTGTTGCATTCTCGGGCTCTTCATTTACCTCAATCACATCATCATTTTTACTAGCCTCAACTTCAACCCCAGACGGCATAGGTGGATCAATGGTCTGCTTACCCCCTCGAGTAGTGAATGCCATACAATGCCCATCATTCTTGGGATTTTGGATAGTGTTGCTAGGAAGTGTGCCAGGTTGACATGGGTTTACTGTAGTAGACAACTGAGTCATCTGTTGCTCAAGATGCTTGATTGACACTGCATGGGCATCAAATTTTTTACCAATACCAGACGAGTCATTTCACATCTCCTTCACATTCTCATCAATCAAATCAAACCTCTTCATCATCTTCTGCATCATATCCTCAATACGTGACATATTACCTCCAGCTTCCCTATTACCAGATTCCCAATTTTGAGGAGGGACATAAGGTCCAACCCGATCGGTTCTGTTGCCATAGTTGTTCCGGTTGTAGTTATTGTCGCGATTGTAGTTCCTATCCCGGACATATTGACCCTCTCGATTGTAGTTGCCATAGTTCTGACCTTGGTTTTCTTGACCTTGGCGCCAATTATCCATATTGGAACCTTGGACGTTGGCTCAAGAAACCCCTCGTCTGATCATTCACCCTATAGGTATCATCTTCATAGTAACACTCCTCAACCTGTGGTGGATTTCTAGTCAAATCATTGACAACATTTACCTTTTCAGTACCTCCGCTCACATGCTTCAACACCAACCCCAGTTTGGTCCTCATCTGAGCCATTTCCTAACGAATCTCATCGGCATATTGATTAGTTGTAGCTTGAACTGCAAAAATGTTTCTCCATGTATCCAACTTTCTAGTGCTCCAAGCTTTATTGTTCTGGGAAATCTTCTCCAGTTTCTCTGCAATCTTCTCAAAAGTGCACTCACCATATGAACCTCTAGCGATAGTATCAAGCACAGCTTTACTATTGTCATCCTGACTTCGGTAGAAGTATTCCTTCAGCTATTCATCATCAATACGGTGATTCGGGACACCTCTTATGAAAGCAGTGAACATGTCCCAAGAACTACTCACAGACTCTCCAGGTAGTGCTACGAAGTTGTTGAGTTTATCTTTGTGGTTCAGCTTCTTTGACACTGGAAAGTATTTTGCCAGGAACACATCAGTTAATTGGTCCCATGTGTAGATTGAGTTATAAGGAAGCTCAGTAAACCACACAGCAGCATCGCCAGTCAATGATAGAGGGAATACTCTCAATCCAATTACATTCATGTCCAAGTCCAGTCGACCCACACAACTTTTGCAAACACTCCTCAGCTTGCCTATGTGCGCATATGGATCCTTCGATGCCAAACCATAGAACAAACCCCTCGTTGTAAGCATCTACATCAAACTGCTAGTCACCACGAATGTATGCCCCGGAGGTATAGGGGTAGAACAAGAGGTCCTTCAGATTCTGCGGCATTAAAGTTGATCCTATAGTTATCACGCAGTCTTGGTCCTGGTGGGTCATGTGCCCTCAATGCATCTCCCAGTAGATTCTAACCTTGAACCTAATTATTCTCATCACTAACCCTCGGAGGCTGCAACTCAACCCCATCACCTAAATCTCCTCCGATAGGATTGACAGGGACTTCTTGATTATTCATTCTTCGCAAAGTTCTGTTCAATTCTGGATCATAAGGAGTAAGTGCTTCACCTTGACTCCGTGTACTTGGCATACACTAGAGTAGGAACCTGACAGAAACAGAAACAAAAGAAAAAAGTAAAATTAGGAAATATTTGACTAAAGTTCAATACTGTAGTTACACTTAATCTAAAAGCCTTAATCCCCGGCAACGGTGCTAAAATTTGATACGCTCAAATTACACCTCCCTAAAGAAGTATAAGCGATCGTTATCAAGTAAAGAACCCAATTTGGAGGGGTCGATCCCACGAGGAATATGGTTTAGACTTAAATTCAACTTACAATTATATTTGTTTAGCCAACGTATTTCTGAAACAAGTAAGTAAAGGAGGGGGAGGGTTTGTGAAACAAATGCTTGATTGTAGTTAAGTAACAAGTGAGCAGGATTCGAACTTTGTTGTTATCAATGAGAGAAAGTAACTAGGGTGTACGTGTTCCTCATAAGCTCATAACGCGGTATACCTAGTAATAGTAATCCTTTCCTAGTGTATTACATGCAAAGTGATAAGTTAGGTATCTCTAATTCCTTGGTACGGCAACTAGAAAATTCACCCCGCACCTTGGTCCGGCTACATGTGTATAATTTAATAACTCTTACATTTACCTCATATTAGACATCACATCAACGTATGGCTTAGTTTTCACCCTCGCACCAATTGACATTAAACTATTAGATAGTATCACACTAAATCTATGTTGATAATTCTTTTCTTGTTAACTACCTCCTTGGTCCGGCAAGTAGCAACAAGGCGAGTTCTACCATTTGCAACCACTAAAAAGACTTCTAAACGAAAGAATTATCAATGGATGTAATAACAATATTCAATAATTACTTAGTTACTATTCATACTTTGTTAATCGCTCATGGTTCCCACAACCCTAGTTGTGGATTTAGTTACCCATAATAGCAAGAATACAATTCATATTGTTAGAAGAAGAAATCATGAACTTACGTAATAAGAAGAATAAACCCAGAATCTCAACGTGAATTTCAAAGTCAAAATCTTCAAAACAAACTTAGGAAATCAAGAATTGTTAAAATTGCAAGTTTATTTCCAAAGCCAAAAACTAGAATAAAAGTAATATAAGGTCTAACCCCCAAAAACGAGGTTTACATACCCTATATAAAGAAAAACAAGTCCCAACTAAAAAGGAAATGAAATAAGGAAATAAAGTTTCTGGACGCGATTGTAATTGACGAGATTGACCTACGGACCGTGGACTGACCTACGGTCCGTAGGTCCCTTCCGTGGTTTGGGACTTAGGCAATTTTCAACTTCACAAATCTCCAATCTCTCAGCCACACTCAACGGATCAGCAGGACGGACCGTGACTCCATTCACGGTTCGTAGATCCTCCTTCGTAGTTTCATACTTAGACTTTTGAAATTAGGTACTGGAACCACCTTCTCTGAAGCATTTGACGGAACTGCAGGATGGCCCGTAGGTCGATCTACGGTCCGTCACTTTTAACCATGGTTCCACACTTAGTCAAGAATTCCCTAATTTTCCTCCAGGCCTTGCCCATCGATCTACGCCCTTCACCTACGGACTGTGACTGGACCTACGGTCCGTAAGTCACGTCCGTAGGTGGCTTTTTGTGCAACATTACTTCAGTTGTCTCCTAACTCCCACGTCCGAACTTATTTCCTGCAAACACGATAAAAACACATTAATACCAATACAAAATGGCTCTAGACACACACAACTCTTAAGTGAAATGTATTAAAAATATCGTAAACTCACGGTATATCAGTTATATGAATTTAAAAGAGTTTGAGAAGAATCAATTGATTCTCGGTGAATTAGGGCCAAAAATCGAAGAGGAGAAGTCGTCGGGTTTTCAGGGCAGGGCCTGGGACGATGCGCCAAAGATGCACCGGGGGGATGGCGCGCCACACCAGCAGTGCGCCAGATATGGTACTCTGTAGTTTAGGGGTTGGCACCCCGTACCACTCAGTGCGCCAGGGTCGCCTGCCCCCGACCTTTTTCCGTCGATTGTTCCATCTAAGTTTTTTTAAAACGTATCTTCTCTCTCTTCCTGATTTTAACTATCCCAACTACATCTAATCAATGAGAAATCCTATTGTCACGACCCAACCCACTAGGCCATATGGGAACCTACTCTAACACCTAAGTAGGAGAACCCTTAATTCCCAAATTGTTTAAAACATGTGAAAGACTAAGAAAACTGGAGAATAAATAACATTCATAAGATTTTTATAACATAAAGAGCTTTGCCACCAATTCGAGTTAAGACTTGTAAAGTAATTAACACCCCCAGGGATCTAGTCTAAACAGGTACAAGAGCTTTAAAGATTTACAAGGCATATAACGTAATAACAAATGATGCAGCTCCCACCACATGGAAGGAAAAATAGGAGCTGTTGGAGATTGTCTTCATCTTCACCTATGAAACATCACTAACCCTGCAACCAGACTATGCCCAAAAGGCTTAGCAAGAGTAGTATCAGTAGAACCACACGTACTGGTAGGCATCATCAGACAACTCGATGCCCACCACATAATATAAGAAAACGACAAGTAGGAAACATGCAATAAGACTATTCATTCCTCCACCTTCACATCCTCCTATCATTTCCATTCCTGAATAATTCAGCATATACTAGTACACTTGGCTCTAACCCTTTTACTCATTCCTTTATTGATTGTAACTTAAACATTTTACCTCTTAGAAGAGTTCCCGAATACAACCACTACCAGTTAGGAAAACCACTTGCGACGTACACTTAATTCTTCCACATCACCACTCAACCCTTGACGCCATAGCACGTGCTATCAAGGCTTGTTAGTCGTTTCAATACCAATCCCCTCCCCCGGTAATACCTACCATTTAATTACAACATAACACCACCCCAATTCTCAACTTAGGGACACAAACCACCTTCCTAAAGTATGAATATATAGCAACCATTGGAAACTCAGCCTCCACTTACTATACCACCTTTTGATTTGACCTGACCATTATTGTTCATGCAGTAACGAGATATATTTAATGAACCAACACAACTTATTAACATACATCTACAGAAAGCATAGATCAACTATCATTCAGGGCGTCATACTGTGTCCCAACTTCCATATCAAGTAGACATGACATAACACAACTATCACAGATGGTCCTCTCATGGAACCCATACCCAAACTGTTAGTGTGTCGGAACGTAACACCCGATCCCAATTAGTGTGACAGAACGTGACACTCGATCCAATATGTGTGTCGAAACGTGACACCCGATCCAATGTATGTGTCAAAACGTGATACCCAATCCAATCAATACCACCACAATCATATTCACACTCATAATATACATATTCATAACCATACCATCAAGTGTTGAATCATGACATACATTTGTTCATTCATACTCATTTCATTAGGTTTTATCAATAACGCTTCATGTTCAACATTCTTAGTTTAGTATTATGCTTATCTGTTATCATTGCTCAGATATATGCTTTGGTTCAGTTATGCTTATTGTTCAGCTTTACTTTATCTTGCATGCTCAGTACCTTTCAAGTATTGACGCATACTCTGCGCTACATCTTCTCATGATGTAGGTTCAGGTCCTCAATTTCCAGATCGCGCATAGATCGGTTCCCGTTCTTCAGCTCAGCAGCATCAGTGATGAGCCCTCATTCTCCGAGGATGACAAACATGTTTCTTTTCTGTTTTTAGTCTTTAGTTTCAGTTTTGCTAGATTTAGCTGGGGGCATATCCCGCACTTCTAGTCAGTTAGAGTCTTGTTTTCAGATATAGTTAGATTCAGTTTTAACTTTTGAGTTTGACTTTTCAGTTTCATTAAACTCACAGTTTATTTATTCAGATAGTAATGGGTATTCCCCATCATTTTGGCTTACATGATGATTTAGCTTCTGCACAGTATTTCCCTACTTCAATTTACTTTAGTATGCTTGTGATATGCCAGCAGGGTTAGCTTGGGGTCCCTTGTGGTCTTAGGTCTCATGTCCACGTCCTGGGGTAGCTTTGGGGAGTGACAGTAAAGGGGGGGGGGGGAACCGACAACCATCACTATGAGCTATGTGATGATACAACGTCTAGCCTACGCTGCCAGAACAGTCCTATACTTTGACGGGGTATAGAACCTACTAACTAAGTGGATCTGCTAGTCTATGCTAAAAAGTAATAAGGAATCATCTAAAGAATATGGCCCTTTCTACCCACGTTGGCTACATGGTTTATAGGGGAGATGAGTTGTTAGAACACTCCCCCTTATCGGTGCTCAATAATACTCCCAAAAATATACTTAGCTCATGTTTTAAAGAAACCATAACTCTTTCTGTGTTTTGAGATTATTACTCAAAAATCTCTCTTAAAAGAGATTGTACTCAAACTGCTCAAAACTCTTTTGGAAAATTCAGTTTCCTCCTCTTTTAAATGTGAAAACATTTACTCTTGGTAATACTTAGTTCCCATATATTCATTTTATAGAAAATGAAATTTGACTCTACTCTTCCTCATACTCATATACTCAGACCTTTAAACAAATAATGAAAAATTGTAAAAGACTTCTCAAAATAGGGTTCATGCCGAATTATGGACGTGAACGACTCAATTCAAGGTTTTCAATAACCATATATAGAACTCAGTACTCGAAACTCAATGAGTCCAGAATTCAAGGACTCAATGATACTACTCATTTCATGAATACTCGACTCATAGGGTTCATGCGGTATTAGGGGCATGACCCACTAAACTCAAGGATCTCCTTGTATAACATATAGCAATCCAAAATTCTGAAATATAGTTTCAAAAAGGATTAGGAACTCAGTACTCAAGAACTTAGAAATTGAAGATACTATTCCTCTCAAAGATACTCAATTTATGGAGTTCATGCGGAATTATGAGCATGACTTAACTCGACTCAAGGATCTCAATGATAATATAGACTTATGAATACATTCTCCTCATTCTCATAATCACTTACTTGAGTCTTGAAATAATTTATAAGTTATTGTTGAAGACTCCTCAAAAGTACTCAAAGGGACTTTCTCAAACTTTACTCTTAACTCTTCCATGAATTTGAATTATGAATTCAAGGATCATGACTGGATATATAGGATTTATTTATGATTATATGTAGTTTGGATAGTAAAAATCAGTAAGAGAACGAAGACATGTTTTGAAAGAACGAATACGGAACGAAGAACGGAGACGGAAAATACATGACGTCCCTGGCACAGTAGTGGTGCGCCACACCAGCTCTCAGTTGATTGAGGCTGGTCTGGGGCGCACTGCAGGCGCAGGGCGCCATCCCCTCAGGCTCAACAAGGGCGCGCCGCCCCAGCCATGTTCCAAAACAAAAACTTGACGGATTTCCTCTTCAATTTTCCAGTCCTACCTCGTCAAAACTCTAGTGATTTCCTCCAAATTCTTTTAGATTCATATACTAAACACACTTAGATCGAAATCCCAATCAAGACATACCAAAAAATCACTCATTCGCAACTCTCACTCAAGAACTCAACAAGAACTTCATTATCAAAGAACGTACAAAACCTCAAGAACTCAACAAGATTATCAACATAGTCAATCTCATGGATGAAATTCTTAAAAGAAACTCTTGATTGGCATGTGGGTGAACAAACCCAACACTATGGAAGCTTACATACCTCAAAGAACTGTGTTCTTGGCCAAATCTTGAATTTCTTGAACGAACACTTGAACTATGAACTTTTTCTCCTCTTGAATCTTCTCTCTAAAACCCTAAATGCTTTGGGGATGAATGAAACTTATTCTAATCAGTTTAGACCCTTAATTAGGTGTAATTCGCGTTTAGAATAAGTGGGGGTAAGGAAAAGACTAAAACACCCCTCCTATTTTTGGGTAACTTTCCTTAAATGGACAGCCTGACTTCAAAAGGGCATATATCCCTCATACAAGCTCAAAAATTAGCAAACTCGGTGGCGTTGGAAAGAGGACTCAAAAATCTTTCATTTGATATCTTATAGGTCTCCTAACTCATCCTATACTGAAAGTTATTTGTCGTTTGAAGTTGACCTAAAACTTAAAAGAACTAAGGAATGACTTGAATGAATTCTCTTTAATTCTTTTTGGAAATCAAGGTTCTATATCTAGTGCCCTTACCTTAACACTTAAGAAATTTTAAATTCCTTGGTAAAATCCTACTCACAACGAAGAAGGGTTCGAGTCTTAGTTCAAAAAATTTCCAGAGAGTTACAAGTTCCCCCTGCATGCTTAGACATTTCATGTACTGACGCTATTTGGCCTGCATCTTTCATGATGCTGATATAGGTAACCACGGTCATCAACAGGTGCTCCGTTGATACCACTTGCAGTCCTAGAGTTGCTTTGGTGAGCCTCCTTTCTTCCGGAGGATTCCACATTTACTTTCAGTCGTATTAGGATGTTGTGGATCATGTCTCGACTTCCATCATAGTTAGTAGAGGCTTCATACATAGATAGTAGTGTTTTGAGGAGTCCTTTCCATTTCTTTGGTTAAATGTTTAAGACTTGAGTTGAACAGTTATGTTATTGAACATTTCAGACGATATTGAGTTAAACTAATTTTAGTAATGATGTCTTTATGAGTTGAGTTATATTTGAGGGTCCTTTATTGCTGAGTAAGTCTTCCGCTAAGAGTTGAGTCAGGCCAAGGGTTCGCTTGGGGCCAGCAATGGCTCTCGAGTACTGGCCATGTCCTGAATGTAGGCTCGGGGTATGACAAATAAAAATATATCGTTACTTAAAAATTAGATATTAATATACACACAACAATACAAAATTCCACAACGAATAACTAAAGTGAGCAAAGGAACATAAGTACGTGAAATATCATAATACTTGACAAAAATTCTATATTAAATAACACCCAAACATATCTAAAGTTGATTTGAAATTTTATTTGTAAGTGGTATTACAAATACGATTAGAGAATTATGTAATCTCCTAGTATTCAATGAGTGTTTGAAGCAAAACAAATTGATGATGATCAATTTGTTTAAATCATTAATTTAGTAGTCATTTTCCTATATATTGCCAAGAAACGTGAGACAAAATTTTATAAATTGGCAGCATGGTAGAAGGATTAATGTTTTTGAACTATACATATTTCATACATATAACCACGCCTTAACATACAACTACGTGAATCAATATTTAATTTCAACATCACTTCTGGACTAATATATTATGAATATTTTCGAATAAATATGATACTCACTAGCATCATTTAAGTGAATATTTTAAGAAAAAAGTAACTCAAGATCATATGCTTGCCAACAAGGGATATGAATAATTATATAATTTAAAAGAAACTAATGATAAGTGTAACTTAATGCTTTTTCATTAAGCCTATAGTAATCATGACAAACAATATCTATTAGTTGTCTAATTTATTTTCATTCAACTATATATAAGTGTTTCACTTGAAGGCTTGATGAAAATAAAATTAGAGGTTCGTGTTGATAATATATTGTAAAATAAAAATGATGTATTAAAATTAAGAGAAGTAGAGAAAGAGAGAGACAGAGTAGTAATAGTAGTTTTTCTTTATTATTTTCTTTTTATCATTTCACATTACAAGAAAAGTGTTGTAAAATTATGTGGATGACTATGTAACCATTCATTGTGCCTAACTTATGCACAAGTAAAGAGGCCAACACACTATAATATATTTGTACGGCCAAGTAACTTGAGTTCATGAGGTTTATAAATAGCCTATTAGTTACTCATCTTAAGTATGAGAAAGACACAAAAAGTGAAAACAAAGTTACTTACTACTACTCTTTCTCTCTTTTTCTTCTTGTCATTTTATTATACTACACATGCTTTATTTTATAACAAGAAGATACATATAGGCTATAAAACATGGACACAAAGTCACTTGGCAACAAAGTTTACTTGAATGCAAAGTTACTTTATTTGGACACAAAATATATTATGAGGCTACTCATTGTATAACACAAAGTTATTGTGTGAATTAAGGGTGTACATAGGTCGGTTTGGTTTGATTTTTCATTAAAATAAACCTAAATCAATTATGTCAATTTATTAAATTGAAAAACCAATTCAAACCACATAAAGTCGGGTTTTTCAATTTTGGCTTTAGTCAGTTTTTTTGATTTTTCAATTTGTTCGATTTTTTAGAACTATACGATGTTTGAAAAAGAGATCAAATATATTTTCATTTACCGTGTGATAAGCTAAACTTTAAAAATGTTAAATGAATAGAAATCTTCGAAAAGACGGTAAAATTCACATGAGTACAAAATACTTTTATTGAAATATCAACATTCATTATGTTAAATTAACAAGATTAAAGGCTATAGTCAAACTAAATACAAAACAAAATATTTACAAAATAAATTGTTAACTTCAAATTTGAAAAACTATAACAATATAATTGTAACTTCCGATCTTAATACAAAATAAAATATTTACAAAATTTTACAATCCAAAATTTGAAATAATATAGAGCAGTTTTCACATATAGCAAACATAAAAATCATATTTGTATGTTATAGTTATAGTTTGTATAATTGCGCTCCATAGCAAACTTTATGTTTGTTATGGCTATTAATCTGTACATTTCGGTATACATATACATAAAAAATCTGTATTTGGGTCTAGTATATTTCGGTATACAAATGGGTCCTGTATTTGTATATTTCGGTATACAAATGGGTCCTACATTTGTACATTTCGGTATACAAATGGGTCATGCATTTGTATATTTCGGTATACAAATGGGTCCTGCATTTGTATATTCGGTATACAAATGGGTCCTGCATTTGTATATTTAGGTCTATTTGTATATTTCGATATACAAATGGGTCCTACATTTGTATATTTTGGTCTATTTGTTTATTTCGGTATACAAATGGGTCCTACATTTGTATATTTCGTTAAATAAATGGGTCTTGCATTTGTATATTTCGATCTATTTGTATATTTCAGTATACAAATGGGTCCTGCATTTGTATATTTCAGTATACAAATGAGTCCTGCATTTGTATATTTTGGTCTATTTGTATATTTTGGTATACAAATGGGATGGCAAAAAACATGGAATGTTTGCTACGAATTACAAATAAAAGAAACTATGGCTATAGCATTTAATTTGAATTAATAGTTTGTTATTTCATACAATTTTCCCAATAACATATCTAAACATTAAAAACTATAAACTAACTAAAAATATATTAACAAATTAGATTATAAATAATATTTTTTATCTAAAAATTAAATTTTATATATATATATATATATATATACTACCTTAAAAGCATGAACTCCTAACTTGAATGTTAAATTACTATAATATCCCTAACTTAGGTGGTGACTTTTCCAAAGAGTTGTGCATTTTCCAAAGAGTTGTGACTTTTCCAAAGAGTTATGACTTTTTCAATAAGTTGTGACTATTCGAAAGGGTTGTGACTTCTCGGAAAGGTCATGACTTTTCAGATAGGATACAAAAAAACACTTGTTCATACTACCCTTTGTTGACTATAAATAGAGGGGTTTCCTCTCATTTTTCAACCATAATTTTTTTAATCTCCCACTCTTCTTCTTCGTGCATTTTTAAAAAATTCGTGTAATTTATTGTGGTTGAGTGAGTGCGAATGACTTTATTTATCAATGCTACTTATATAATTTAGATTATCAGAAAGTTTGCTTCAAAATAGTTATTACTATATAAACATTTTCCTTTTGTTTTACTGGTTTACCATTTCTTAATATTTAAGTATTTTCGACAAAGAAAGTTTATATGACTTGTAATAACGTCAGTTGAAGTTTGTATTAGTTTAATTTTTATTGTAGTCTAAATTCATTTGTTTTTGTTAACAATTCCTCTTGTGATGTAGATAGATGCCTCTGAATATCTATTTCCAAAATTATTAAACTTCTCAAGAGTTAGAAAATTGTCACAATTTATTTTTTTGATGTCCAAGACAAAAGAATGAATTTATTTATCAATGTTACTTATGTGATTTAAATTGTCAGGATTTTGCTTCAAAATAGTTATTACTATATAAACGTTGCTCTTATGTTTTATAGATTTCTATTTCTTAATATTTCAGTATTTTCGACGAAGAAAAGTTCATATGACTTGTAATAACGCCAGTGGAAGTTTGTATTAGTTTAATTTTTATTGTAGTCTAAATTCATTTGTTTTTGTTAACAATTTCTCTTGTGATGTAGATATATTTTCTGAATATCTTTTTCCAAAATTATTAAACTTCTCAAGAGTTAGAGAATTATCACGATTTATTTTTTTGATCCTCAAGACAAAAGAATGACTTTATTTATCAATGTTACTTATGTGATTTAGATTGCCAGGAAGTTTGCTTTAAAATAGTTATTACTATGTAAACATTGTCCTTTTATTTAACTAACTTACTATTTCTTAATATTTTAGTATTTTCGACGAAGAAAAGTTCATATGACTTCTAATAACGCCAGGCTATATTAGTTTAATTTTTATTATTTATTTAATAGCTAGTTTTTATGAGAGATATATATATTCATTAATGCAAATATATATATGATTAAATTAGGCCATGGTGAAGAAAAAGGTGGTGTTACCTATGAAGGTTTTCTCCAAATTTTGTCTCTAAAATTTGTTAATCTTACGCCCCCCAAATCCATTGAGTAATTCATAATATTAAAACAATTGCAGTGAAGATTGATGAAGATGATAAATGTTCAAAGCAGTGTGGTGCTTCCCATGTTATTTGAGAAAAAAAGACTTGTTCTACTACCATCATTTTGTATACTGCTTTTTCTGATTTTATTTCACAATGTCTTTGATATTATATTGTTTGTTTTGTTTGAAAATAAAGTCACAAATGTATTATCAAGTTAACAAGATCTTCTAACTTCAAAATATATTATTCTTTTTTTAAAAAAAAAAAGTCACAACAAATGTGAAAATATGTAAATATATTTGAATCATTTAAAATTTATCATTAACAAAATAAATTTTATATTCAGTAATATGGAATAAGCATTTTCATTTTGTCCCTACACTGAATTAAAATCTAATAACTATAAAAAAGTAACATTAATTAAAAGTCCTATTCATTTATGTATGTACAAAATTTATTAGAAACTCATCTATTGCACATTAATTATTTAGTTATAACATATAAATTCTCTTAGTTGTTACTAATTATTGCAAATGTTATTCACACTCTTTTACATTCTTTAGTTATAATATTATGAATTTTCATAGTTATTACATTAATTATTTCTATCTTTCACTTTCCTTATATTAACTTTTGACTTTTCA
>JAJOOD010002250.1:0-31474 GCA_029582525.1 Solanum tacnaense | reverse complement strand
CAAGTATCACATTAAGCAACCTACTTCATGCATACATTCATAAGATCATATTTCATCATAACTTACCATATTCATAATGATCATACATAACATAGCTTCAACATACATAAGTCATAATCATCATAATCATAAGAGAACACTACTAGAACCATCTCTTAGGATTCCACAAGTGCAATGTGCAAGAGAAGTCACATACCGACCATTACACTATGTAGAAACCCTTAAGAAAGCCCTAATAAGAGTTCACACCTTTCATACCTTCATTTACTTTTACATTAGGGAAATATTGCAATAACCGACATAGACCATGAGAGCTACATGGAATCCGGTGTTCTACTCCCACACCGAAAAGAGAGGGTTAACACTTGCCTAAGGTGTAACCATTCGTACATAGCTATCTAGGTGGATCCACTAAGCTAGAGTCCTATGTGGGCACATAGTTAAGGGTCAAGGAGATTGCTTCTAGAAACCCTAACTTACTAAACGTGGGGGTTTCCATCTCAAGAGACAACACATACCGTGGGTAATCCAGACTTGATAAACGTGAGGAAACCCATATGGGGAGCCGGACTTACTAAACGTGAGACCCCCATCTCATTTACATGCCCTTTCGGTGCTAAGCATCTAATTACCTTTTTTAATCATCTTTAGTCATCACATAAGTTCACATTAGCCTTTACTAGATTCTTTTGAAGACATCTTACCATAATAGCTCATATGTGTTCATAAGTGAGTAACAATCCTTTCACTTTAGAAACACTTAGCAAGTGAGTAAACCTTTCATTTTACATTACATTATAATCATCAAAACTACCTTTCAATCATATAGCAATCATACCATAACATACATACATACTTCATAGCTAATTCAAGTGTAGATGGTTAAGGATGAGGAAACTAGGTCATCAACACCACAACAACACATTAGGTATAGCATCATTACAATCTAAGTAATTAACCTTTCATACTTGAGTTCAAAGAAGAACCAACCTGCATACCTTCTTGCCATTCACGGGACATCCATACTTCAATTACCAAAAAATTCATAACCAATACATAATACAAGGTAATTCATGAAGTAATAACATAATCAACATCAATAAAAGCAATTGACATATTCCCTTCATAGCCTTCAAGGCTTTATTCAAAGACTCAACCCTAATTTCATAGAAAATATACATAACCTAAGGTATAAACACCATACAAACATGAATTAAATAACATCACATTCAATTCATAGCCTTCAATCAATATCCAACACAAAATAGGGTCAGAATTAGGAAAAGAAGGAGAAACATGGGTCTCATGGGGAATTCTTCAAGAAACCACTAATACAACATAAATTCATCCTTAATTGTTCATATAACATCAATCAAAGTCAGTTTATTACATCAATTTCACTTTAGAAAGAAGACCCACGTTTTAGGATTGAAACCTAGAAATTGGAGATTTTGAAATTCATCTTGAAGGGGCCTCTTAGGGAAAGGAATCCCAAGAGTGACAAGCAACCATACCTTACTGACGAGTTAACCACGAAAATCCGAGTTGAAACCTTGGAGAGTTGTTCTTCTTCTTGAAGCTCCAATCTTCTTCAATGGAGTTCTTGAGGAAAGAGAGAGAGTAGAGAGAAGGAGGAACTTTAGGTTTAGATCTTTGGGGTTTTGTGTTTGAGTAATAAAAGTGAGGTAAATTGACTTAAAATCATTATATACACGTCCCCTAGAGTACCCTAAATACCCCTCACTTAGCAGGACTCTTTAGTGAAGTAAAAATCGATTTTTGAATTTCTGCATTTTCGTCGGGGACTTGTTGTTCCCTGAAGATATTTGGAATTAAATTTCGAGACAGTAGAGTACGCGACAGGACCGCGTCGTGAACAGACTTTTTGCTCCTTGGGGGAGATAGTCCGTGACGCGGAGCTATTCCCACCAAGTGCAATTTGCAAGCTGCCTTGGCAGCTTGCTTGGCAAAGGTTGGGGTTTTCCTCGGGGACCCTTAGGATGGCCCCGGGGAGTCGTATTCGAACATTTTGATCCTATAAACATATATCTACCTAATTTAAACCTTTTTACAAGATTATACCATCATACGACACTCCCAAACCTGCCCAAAACCTAAGGACACACTAGAACACATTCTTCTCTAGTTTCCGGATGTCGTGGTCGTTTCTTGGCGTTTAGACTTTTACTCTTCCAAACCAAGTCAATTGCATTAATTTAGGTTTACAAATGTCATTTTAACTATTTTTAAGTCATTATTCACAAGGTGAGGCTCTAACTTAAGTCATAGAATTTCCGGGGTGTTACAATATCCCCCCTTAGGAGCATTCATCCCCGAATGTCACTTGGACTTCTTTCTTGGGAGACAATGACTCAAACTAGCAGCACAACAACCAGGCACATCAACCACATCATATCATCATATCATATAGTAATTTAATCCGCAACATCACTATGCTCAAAACTCTTTACCTCACATAAGTATAGGAGGAACTACCTTCTCTATATTCAATGAGCATCAACATATATATTAAGCAATCAACAAGACATTTCTTTAACAAGACAACATCAAGCATGCTCATTACAACTCTCATGAAGACAACATCACACAACATCTATGGGTGCAATTTCAACCATGATAAACAAAATTCATGAAAACTCAAAATACAACTTAAGCATGAATTTTCACAAAAATATGCACATACAAGGAAATCATGTCATAATCATCAACACACATGATTTTCAATTTATACCTAATTAAGAGAGACTACAAACCTCAATTTTGGCTAGGGGTAGGAAGAAAAATATGAGGGTAGAGGGACTTCATGTCGGCCTCGGCCTCCCATGTTGCACCCTCAACTAGGTGGTTTCTCCATAGGACTTTTACGGAGGCAACCTCTTTATTCCTCAACTTCTTAACTTGACGATCAAAGATTTCGACCAGAACCTCTTCATAAGAAAGGTTCTCATTTACCCCTAAACCTTCTAGAGGGAGAATGGACACCGGGTCACCTATACACTTCTTTAACATAGAAATATGGAACACCGGGTGAACCAGGGCCAATTCGATGGGCAATTTCAACTCATAAGCGACCTTTCCAACACGCTTTAAGATCTCATAAGGCTCAACATATCGGGGGCTACGCTTCCGCTTCTTACCAAACCTCATCATTCCTTTCATGGGTGAGTTCTTCAAGTAGACCCAATCACCTACTTCAAATTCAAGATCCCTCTTTCTATTATCGACATAAGACTTTTGCCGATTATGAGCCATTTTCAACCTATCCCTTATAAGTCAAACATTTTACGTAGCCTCATAGACTACCTCGGGACCAAGAAGAGCAAATTCACCTACTTCAAACCACCCAAACAGAGATCGACACCTTCTACCATAAAGTGCTTCAAAGGGTGCCATAGAAATACTCGAGTGGTAGCTATTGTTGTAGGAAAATTCTATCAAAGGTAGGTGGTCATACCAATTACCTTTGAAGTATATGACACACGCTCTCAAAATGTACTCTAAGGTTTGGATGGTATGTTCCGCTTGACCATCCGTTTGAGGGTGAAATGCGGTACTAAGTTTCACTTGAGTACCAAGCCCACTTTGGAAAGACCTTCAAAAATGGGAAGTAAATTGGGCACCTTTATCCGAAATAATCGACAACGGGGCCCCATGCAATTTCACAATCTCCTTAATGTACAACTTAGCATAATCTTCCGCCAAATAAGAAACCTTGACGGGAAGGAAATGGGCTGATTTAGTCAATCTATCCACAATGACCCAAATGGAGTCATGTTGCCTACGGGTTTGAGGCAAACCTACCACGAAGTCCATATTGATCTCTTCCCACTTCCTAGTGGGGGTATCAATATCTTGAGTTAGACCCCCCGATCCTTGGTGCTCGGCTTTGACTTGTTGGCAATTTGAGCACCTAGCCACAAAATTTACTATGTCTCTTTTTATTCCATTCCACCAATACATCTCACGTAAGTAACGATACATTTTGGTGGCTCCCGGATGGATGGAGTATCGGGACCCATGTGCCTCCTCTAAGATTGTCTCTCTTAGACTATCCACATTTAGCACACATAACCTCCCTTAGTGCCTAAGCACCCCTTTTCTATTGCTTTGTTGAGAATCGACTCTTTTAGTTCCATCAAAATAGGGTCAAGATGTTGCTTAGACTTCACATCAACAACAATCGATGACTCGGAATTATGATGGACCATGACACCTCCTTTTGGGGAATCTTCAAGTCAGACACTGAACCGGGCTAGCCTATGTACATCACGGGCTAACTCCGTTCTCTCTTCTTCCACATGTGACACACTACCTATAGATACATGACTCAAAGCATCCTAACCACATTTTCCTTTTCGGGGTGGTAAATGACACTCATATCATAGTTTTTTAAAAGTTCCAACCACCTCCTTTGTCGGAGATTCAATTCTTTTTGGCTAAAAATATATTGAAGACTCTTGTGGTTGGTAAACACATCCATATGTACCCCATAGAGATAGTGTCTCCAAATATTTAAAGCAAAGACTACAGCCGCTAGCTCAAGGTCATGAGTTAGATAATTCTTCTCATGCACCTTAAGTTTTCTCGAGGCATAAGCTATAACCTTATCATGCTGCATGAGGACACAACCCAAACCCATTCGAGAAGCGTCACAATATACTACAAACCCTTCGGTGCCCTCCGGTAAGGTCAAAACCAGAGCAGAGGTGAGCTTATCTTTCAACAATTGGAAGCTCTTTTCACAAGATTCCGACTATTCGAACTTGGACTTCTTTTGAGTTAGCGCCGTTAATGGAGATGCAATAGATGAAAATCCCTCAACAAACCTCTGGTAGTAACCGGCCAAAGCCAAAAAGCTTCGGATGTCGGAAGGGCTCACAAGTCTAGGCCAACTTTTGACTGCATCATTTTTCTTTGGATCAACTTCTATACCCTCACTAGAAACAATGTGACCAAGGAAAGCAACCAATCTTAGCCAAAACTCGCACTTGCTAAACTTAGCATAGAGTTGCTGATCTTTGACGACTTGCAATACTATCCTCAAATGATTCATGTGATCATCCTCACTTTTAGAGTATATCAAGATGTCATCAATAAAGACAATAACAAATGAGTCTAGATAATTTCTAAACACACGATTCATAATCTCCATGAAAGCCGCCAGGACATTTGTAAGACCAAAGGATATCACTAAGAACTCAAAATGACCATATCTTGTTCGGAAGGCTGTTTTCGAAACATCAACACCTCTCACCCTAAGTTGGTGATAACCTGACCTCAAATAAATTTTTGAAAAGTAACTCGCTCCTCGAAGTTGATCAAATAAGTCATCAATCCTACTTGTTCTTAATGGTCACCTTATTTAACTGTCGGTAATCAATACACATACGAAAAGATCCATCTTTCTTCTTCACAAATAACACCGGTGCACCCCAAGGAGATATACTAGGTTGGATGAAAACCTTATCCAACAAATCATTGAGTTGAGCTTTAATTCCTTCAACTCTGCTGGGGCCATCCGATAAGGGATTGAAATGGGTTGTGTATCCGGCAATAAATCTCTACCGAAATCTATTGCCCATTTAGGAGGAATTCCGGGTAAGTCATCGGGAAAGACTTCTGGAAAATCCTTCACTACGGGGACCGACTCCAAAGGAGGAATCTCGAACTCAAGATCCTTGACCCTCATAATATGATAGAGATAACCCTTAGAAATCAACTTACAAGTTTTTAGACATGAAATGATCCTTCCCCTAGGAACGAAATTTCCTCCCTTCCATTCTAAAATGGGTTCATTAGGAAATTGAAACTTCATAATTCGGGTCCTACAATCTATGGATGCAAAACAAGCATGAAGCCAATCCATCCCCAATATAACATCAAAGTCTAACATATCAAGTTCCACCAAATCAACCAAAGTGACTCTATTGGGCAATGATATGGGACAACCCCTATAAACTATTTTAGTAACTATGGAATCACCCACCGGGGTAGAAACTGAAAAGGGTTTATCTAAGACATTGAGAAACATATCAAACTTCATAGCCACTAAAGGGGTTACAAAAGACAAAGTGGCACCGGGATCCAACAATGCATAAACATTAATTGAAAATACTTGTAGTATACCGGTCACAACATCCGGAGAGCTCTCTTGATCACCTCGGGATTGGAGATCATAGAAGCGATTCTTCTTAGGAGCATCGAGATTTGGGCCAATTGCTTGTGCTTGAGCATTTTCCCTTCCTTGAGCCTTTAGCATATGGCAGTCCCTCCTCATGTGGTCGCTCTTACCACAACCATAGAAATTTCCCGTGCCAACTAGAAACTTGCCTTCATGTTTTCGACCACACTTTGTACCAATAGGCTTCTCAACATAAGGACCACCACCTCTTGCTTCTTAAGGCTTAGGGGTAGATACTTTACCTTTGTTGACCCTTGGAGTGTTAGGAGGACCTTGGTTGGAAAACCTCTGTTTGAACTTTGGCTTATCTTCGATATCAAACCTAACCTTAGAAGAATTTCCATCATCGGCCCTTGACCTCTTCAATTCTCTACCAATTTGCTTAAGCTTTTGTTCCTCAATTTGTTCGGCATGAACCATAAGACGGGAAATGTCCATGCTTGGGATTAGCATAGCCGACCTACATTCATTTACCACAAGATTGGATACCCCCATAACAAATTTGTTCATTGTAGCTCTAGAGTCCGACACCAAAGTAGGAGCATGCTTGGACAATTGAGTGAGCTTGAGGACATACTCCTTCACACTCACTCCCTTAGTTCCAAGGGGAAAATCCTATCAAGAAAAGCGGTCTTGAATGTAGCCCAACTTATCGAACCCTCTCTAATAGGTCTCCCCTCCTTCCATTGTTCATACCATAGTTGTGCCACATCTTTGAGTTGATAGGCGACTAACTCCACCTTTTCTTGGGAAGACACACCCATAGCCTCTAGAAGCTTAAACACTTCATCAATGAATCCTTGTGGATCTTTTTCCACTTTGGAGCCAAAGAAAGTAGGGGGATTCATCCTTGTGAAATCCCTTATCCTAGAAGCGGTAGTGATGGCATTGGGGTTCACTTGCACCCTAGCATCCCTAGCAACTTGAGTGGCCAACACTTGAATCAAATTATGAATAGCCGACCTTATCCCTTATTCCCTTCATAGCCTTCAAGGCTTCATTCAAAGACTGAACCCTAATTTCATATAAATTATACATAACCTAGGGTAGAATCATCATACAAACATGAATTACATAACATCACATTCAATTCATAACCTTCAATCAATATCCAACACAAACTAGGGTTAGAATTAGGAAAAGAAAGAGAAACATGGGTCTCATTGGGAATTATTCAAGAAACCACCAATACAACATAAATTCACCCATAATTGTTCATATAAAATCAATCAAAGTCAGTTTATAACATCAATTTCACTTTAGAAAGAAGACCCACGTTTTTGGATTGAAACATAAAAATTGGAGATTTTGAAATTCATCTTGAAGGGGCCTCTTGGGGAAAGGAATCCCAAGAGTGACAAGCAACCATACCTTATTGACAAATTAACCACAAAAATCCGAGTTGAAACCTTGGAGAGTTTTTCTTCTTCTTGAAGCTCCAATCTTCTTCAATGGAGTTCTTGAGGAGAGAGAGAGTAGAGAGAAGGAGGAACTTTAGGTTTAGATCTTTGAGGTTTTGTGTTTGAGTGATAAAACTAAGGTAAATTCACTTAAAAATCATTATATACACATAGCCTAAAGTACCCTAAATACCCCTCACTTAGTTGGACTCTTTAATGAAGTAAAAATCATTTTCTGAATTTCTGCATTTTCATCGCAGAACAAGTCCGCGACGCGGAGCTGTTCCCTGAAGATATTTGGAATTAAATTTCTAGACAGTAGAGTCCGCGACACGACCACGTTGCGAGCAAACATTTTTCTCCTTGGAGGAGCTAGTCCGCGACGCGGAGCTATTCCCACCAAGTGCAATTTGCAAGCTGCCTTGGCAGCTTGCTTGGCCAAGGTTGGGGTCCTCCTCGAGGTCCCTTAGGGTGGCCCCAGGGTGTCGTATTCGAACGTTTTGACCCTATAAACATATATGTACCTAATTTAAACCTTTTTACAAGATTATACCATCATACGACACTCCCAAACCTGCCTAAAACCTAAGGACACACTGGAACACATTCTTATCTCGTTTCCGGATGTCGTGGTTGTTTCTTGACGTTTAGACTTTTACTCTTTCAAACCAAGTAAATTGAATTAATTTAGGTTTATAAACATCATTTTAACTATTTTTAAGTCATTATTCACAAGGTGAGGCTCTAACTTAAGTCATAGAATTTCTGGGGTGTTACAAAACCTATGAGGTATTATGATGGTATGCTGACATGAGTGTGTAATACACTCTCTTATGATTATGAACTTAGGTAAATGATTATTATGACTATTAAAGGGAGTTGTGTGTTGCATCGAGTGGATAGGAGTATGATATGGTTTCCTTCACGCTAGTAGTTAAGTTCCCAATGCGCTGTCTCATGAGATGGAAACCTACACGTTAGTAGTTAAGTTTTCTAGTAGCAATCTCTACATCCCATAACTATGTGCCCACATAGGTCTAAGCTAGTGGATCCACCTAAATAGCTAAAATGTATGTTCTACCTTAGGCAAGTAAGACACCTCTTTTCGGTGTGGAGGTACAACATCGGATTCCATGTAGCTCATATGGTCTATGTCGGGTTAATCCAAAGCTTCCCTAAATGATATGAATATGAATTATGGTAAGAAAATGGACTTTAATTATGACTTCTTAAAGGGTGTTACTTAGTGTGAGTGGGGGTATGGGACTTCACTCATACATTGCACATGTGGACTCTAAGAGGGGTTGTGATAAGGTCCTCTTATGCTATGATGATCTGATGACTTATGAACTATGTATGAAATGGTATTTATTAATGATATGAATATGAATGTCTTCACTTTTATGAATGGTTGCTATGACAAGGGTAAGCTAAGATATGTATGTGGTTGGTGGCCTAAATGTGATACTTAGCATTTGGTAGGGTTATGGGATCTTACCTTTGGATTGCGCTAGTATTGTTGTGGGTTGCTTATATGTTGGGTTGGCTTATGTTTCTTCATAAATGTGCATATTAGTTTTCAAACTTGACAAAGGCATGATTTGAACTAAATGTCCCTTTTATGCATGTTTTAAGGATTTTGTGCATGGTATCCATACTTAGTACAATTAATTATGCTAACCCATATTTTCTACTTTACTATGAGTGTAGGTTCCAGTCGTTGATAGTTACTACTTCCTTGAAGGTGAAGCTTGGGTCGACTATTCCCTAGGCTTGGTGAGTCCTCAAGTTCGAGGACGAGTTGCTATTGATTCTAGTTTCCTTCTATATTCTAGACTATGTTGTATTTTCCTATTCATGGAGATTTTATTGATGTAAAGGGCTTTGTCCCTAGCTTTTTGTACTCTTATGTTTAGATGGTGATTGATACAAGTCTAGTTTCCTATTTTCCTCTATGAAAGAAGGTGACTACTATTGTAAAAGTTTTTAATTTCTCCGTATTTTTCTACGTCTTTATGTGATGATGACGCTAAGGGCTTGTATGCGACCCCTTCGGGGTCAATTAAGTCGTGTCACGCCTAGCGGGTACTCTTGGTCGTGACAAACTTGGTATCTGAGCTTAGGGTTTAGAAAGATTCTAGGGTGATGTCGCATGAACTACATCTAGTAGAGTCTTATTCATAAGTGTGAAGCGCGCCACACTTATGAATGAGAGGCTATATGATGCTTAGGAACTTTTCACGTTTTTGATTACTCATTAGTCGTGCCTTAGAGTTTTTACCTTATGAAGTCCTTCTCCAAACCCTTTTCTTGTGCATATAGGAATATGAATACAAGAAGACTGGCCGCAAGAAGAATGGAAGAGGAGATTGCTAATGATTAGGGATTTCCTCCCCAAGGTCATCAAGGGCCTCAAGTTCATCTAGGTGAGCAAGCTCCAGTTAACCCGGCAAATGTGACTCGAGTCGAGTTTAGGGCCTCTATGCAAATGATAACCCAAGCCATAATGGCCCAAACTCAAGCTATGGCCACCCAAGCCAAAGCTATGACGGCTCAAATCACTAGGGATCCTAGAGTTCGTGTGAACCCCATTGCAAGTACTCCCACCTCAAGAATTACATATTTCACAAGGATGAATCCCCCTACCTTCTATGGCTCTAAAGTGGATGAGGACCCACAAGACTTTATAGATGAAGTGCTTAAGGTGGTGGATGCCATGGGTGCATCTTCTCAAGAAAAGCTGGAACTAGTCGCCTACCAATTGAAAGACATAGCTCAAGTATGGTTTGAGCAATGGAGAGAAGAGAGACTCGTTAGAGCGGGCACGGTTGATTGGGGATCATTCAAGACGGCCTTCCTATATAGGTTTTTCCCCCTAGAATTGAGGGAACAAAAGTTGGTGGAATTCATGAACCTTCGTTAAGGGGGGATAAGTGTGAAGGAGTACTCTCTCAAGTTCACTCAATTATCCAAGCATGCTCCAACATTGGTAGCCAATCCAAGGGCTAGAATGAATAAGTTTGTGATGGGGGTATCCAGTTTGGTTGAAGAAGAATGCCAGACGGCAATGCTCATTTATGACATGACTATCTCAAGGCTCATGGTATATACTCAACAAATTGAGGAGACAAAACTCAAGAAGATGAATAGGGATGTGAAGAGGCCTAGGGCCGAGGATGGCATTTCGTCTAAGGGTAGATTTGAGGCTCAAGGCACACCAAGGTTTAATAAAAGGTTTTCTAATCAAAGCACTTATAGCTCTGCTAAGATCAACAAAGAGAGGGTGCCTACTCCAAAGCCACAAGGTGGTAGTGGAGGTGGTTCTTATGTTGATAGACCTACTTGTGCAAAGTGTGGCAAAAAACATGGTGGAAAGTGCCATGTTGGCACAGATGGGTGTTTTAGTTGTGGGAAAAGTGGGCCCATGAAGAGGAATTTTCCCATGCTAAGGGATCAAGGAAGAGAGAGCAAGCAAGTCCGTCCTAGTGGCTCAAATTCCGATGCTCCCAAGAAGAATTGCTTCTATGCTCTCCAATCTAGATGTGATAAAGAGGGGTCTCCGGACGCTGTCACTCGTATGTTACAAGTATTTTCCATTAATGTTTATGCATTATTAGACCCCGGTGCCACTTTATCTTTTGTTACCCCTTTAGTGGCTATGAAATTTGATGTACTCCCCATAAAGTTAAAGGAACCTTTTTTGGTTTCTACCCCAATAGGCGACTATGTTGTTGCTGGAAGGGTTTATAGGGATTGTCCTATTTCCTTGTCTCATAGAGTCACTTTGGTTGATTGGGTAGAACTAGATATGTTGGACGTTGATGTCATATTGGGAATGGATTGGTTGCATGCTTGTTTTGCTTCCATTGATTGTAGAACTCGAGTAGTAAAGTTTCAATTTCCAAATGACCCCATTTTAGAGTGGAAGGGGAGAAACTCTATTCCTAGAGGTTATTTCGTTTCATACCTAAAAGCTAGAAAAATGGATTTCTAAGGGGTGTATCTATCATATTGTGATAGTTAAGGACTTTGAGTTTGAGACTCATCTGTTAGACTCGGTCCCTGTAGTAAGGGAATTTCCGGAGGTTTTTCCCGATGACTTGCCCGAAATCCCTCCCGAATGGGAAATAGACTTCGACATTGATCTTTTGCCGGATACCCAACCCATATCAATTCCCCTTACCAGATGGCTCCGGCCGAATTTAAGGAATTGAAGGAACAACTCAAGGATTTCCTAGATAAGGGTTTTATTTAACAAAGCATATCTCCATGGGGTGCCCTGGTATTGTTTGTGAAGAAGAAAGATAGGTCACTTAGGATGTGTATAGAGTACCTCCAATTGAACAAGATCACTATAAAGATTAAGTATCCTCTTCCTAAATTGAAGATTTGTTTAACCAACTCCAAGGGGCAAGTTACTTTTCGAAGACTGACTTAAGGTCGGGTTATCACCAACTTAGTGTGAGAGGGGTTGACATTCCTAAAACGGCCTTTGGTACAAGATATGGTCACTATGAATTCCTAGTTATGTCTTTTGTCTAACAAATGCCCTGGCGGCATTCATGGATCTTATAAATAGGGTTTTTAGGCAATTTCTTGATTTATTTGTGATCGTCTTTATTGATGATATTTTGATCTATTTGAGGAGTGAAGGTGATCATATGAAGCTTTTGAGGTTAGTATTGCAATTCCTCAAGGACCACAACCTTTATGCTAAATTTAGAAAGTGCGAGTTTTGGATAAGGTCGGTTGCTTTCCTTGGTCACATTGTGTCGAACGTGGGTATAGAGGTTGATCCAAAGAAAATGGATGCGGTTAAGAGTTGTCCTAGACCCCTAAGCCCCACCGATATTTGAAGCTTTTTGGCTTTGGCCGGGTATTATAGGAGATTTTTTGAGGGCTTCTCATCTATTGCTTCTCCATTAACAGCCTTGACCCAAAAGAAGTCCAAATTTGAGTGGTCAGAGGCTTGTGAAACGAGCTTCCAAGAATTGAAGGACAGACTCACCTCTGCTCCAGTATTGATTTTACCGGACGGTACCGACGGATTCGTAGTATATTGTGATGCTTCGAGAATAGGGTTGGGGTGTGTTCTCATGCAACATGGTAAGGTAATCGCCTATGCTTCAAGGAAACTTATGACTCCTAAAAAGAATTACCCGACCCATGACCTCGAACTAGCGGCGGTGTTTTTTACCTTGAAAATATGGAGACACTATCTTTATGGGGTGCACATAGATGTGTTTACCGACCACAAGAGTCTTCAATTTGTGTTTAGCCAAAAAGACATGAATCTCCGACAAAGACGGTGGTTAGGGCTTTTATAGGATTATGACATGAGTGTCCTTACCACCCCGGCAAAGCTAATGTGGTTGCAGATTCCGTAAGTAGATTGTCCATGGGTAGTGTGGCTCATGTAGAAACTGTGAAGAAGGAATTGGCTCGTGATGTACATAGGTTGGCCCGGTTAGGTGTCCAACTAGTGGATTCCACCAATGGTGGGTTTATGGTTCATCATAGCTCTGAATCGTCCTTTGTTGTTGATGTGAAGTCTAAGAAACACCTAGATCATATTTTAATGGAGTTGACAGAATCGGTTCTTAAAAAGTATGTTGAGGCTTTCTCCCAAAGGGGAGATGGGGTGCTTAGGTACCAAGGTAGATTATGTGTGCCGGATGTTGATGGTTTAAAGGAGAAAATTCTAGAAGAGGCTCATGGTTTGCGATATTCTATTCATCCGGGAACCACCAAGATGTACCGTGATCTACGGGAAGTCTACTGGTGGAATGGCTTAAAAAGGGATATAGTGGGTTTTGAAGCCAAGTGCCTGAATTGTCAACAAGTCAAAGCCGAACACCAAAACCCCGGAGGATTGTCCCAATATATAGATATTGCTACTTGGAAATGGGAGAATGTGAACATGGACTTTGTAGTGGGTTTGCCCCGTACTCGAAGGTAACATGATTCCATTTGGGTCATTATTGATAGGATGACTAAATCATCCCACTTCATTCCGGTTAAGACTTCATTCTCGGCGGAAGACTATGCCAAGTTGTACATCAATGAGATACTGAAGTTGCATGGGGTTCCCTTATCTATCATATCGGATCGGGGTGCCCAATTTACTTCACACCTTTGGAAGGCATTCCAGCAAGGGCTTGGTACTGTTAAACTTAGTACCGCTTTTCACCCTCAAACGGATGTTCAAGTGGAACGGACCATTCAAACCTTGGAGGACATGTTGAGAGCGTGTGTGATTGATTTTAAAGGTAGTTGGGATGACCATCTCCCTTAGATTTAATTTGCCTAAAATAGTAGTTACCACTCTAGCATTGCCATGGCTCCGTTTGAAGCACTTTATGGGAGAAGGTGTAGATCTCCAGTTGGGTGGTTTGAGGTAGGTAAGTTTGCTCTAATTGGTCCCGAACTAGTCTATGATGCCATTGAAAAAGTTTGACTTATTAGAGATAGGTTGAAGACGGCCCATAGTCGGTAGAAGTCTGCTACCGACAATAGGAGGAGGGATCTAGAGTTTGAAATTGGTGATTGGGTCTACTTAAACATCTCACCTATAAAGGGTGTGATGAGGTTTGGTAGAAAGGGGAAGCTTAGCCCCCGGTATGTGGGACAACATCAATTCTTGAAACATATTGGGAAAGTGGCATATGAGTTAGACTTACCAAATGAGTTGGCTCCGGTTCACTCGATGTTTCACTCTCCATGCTTAAGAAGTGCATTGGTGATCCGGTGTTCATCCTTCCTTTAGAGGGTTTAGGAGTTGATGAGAACTTTTCTTATGAAGAAGTCCCGATTGAAATTTTGGACCGACAAGTTAAGAGGTTAAGGAACAAAGAAGTGGCTTCTGTTAAGGTTCTATGGAGGAATCAGTTAGTTGAGGGTGCTACATGGGAGGCCGAGGCCGATATGATGTCCCGTTATCCTCATCTTTTTCCTTCCTCCTATTCAAACTTGAGGTAAGTCATTCCTCTTGAGTTTTTAGTGTTTTGGGTGGGAGTCATGTGTATTGAATGAGTTATCCATGATTCCCTTATGTGTTGCATGTTCTTATGAGAATTCATGTATTGTTTACATTGAGTTTTCATGGTCTATATGTACCTCTTGTTGAGTTGCATTGTAGTATGATGATTGCATATTTGGCTTCATGAGGGGAAATGATGAGCATGCTTAGTATGTTTTGATGAAATAACATCTGGGATTAATATTGTGGTGTTGAGCTTGCTTGAGTTGGAGAAGGTAGTTTCTCCTATGTTATGTGAAATGATGAGTTTCATGCATATTGATATTTGGTAGATGTAGTTCCTACTTCCATATGTTGCTTTGGCTATGTCTTGTGATGGAGATGAAGTTCCTCATTTTGAATATTGCATATGGTGAATAGTGCATTTATGAGTTTTACTCATTTTTTATGTATCATGCATATTGGGTTGCTAGTCTAGAGTTTCTAACTTAGTTGGATGCCTAGATTGTCATTCGGGGACGAATGTTCCCAAAGGGGGGGGGGGATAATTTAACACCCCGGAAATCTAATGAACTAAGATAGAGCCTAACATGTAATCTAGTGTCCTAAAAAGGGTTAACGTCAAGATGATAGTCGTAAAATGACCTCCCTAACTTAGTACTAAGTTTAAGTCCCTAGACGTCAAGGCATGCCTCCCCCCAAGGACACCCCAAGGATCCTTGAGGATGACCAAGGGGGGGCTGCCCAAAAGCTTTCAAAAATAGCATGAAGCTACCAGACTCAACCTACAAGTCATAGGTTGACTCACGCCCCACAGATGGGAGTCGTGACTCAACACTTGGCTTCACCAAATTCCCCTAAAACTCCCTAGGCTTAGTCACTATTGACGCCTAGACAGTACGGTCTGTAGCCATACCATGCCCTGTAGATGGGGGCTCGTGGATGAGTCCTGGACCAAGGCCAAAAGACAAGCCTCAGCCCCAATCCACGAGTGACCAGTACGGTCTGTGGATCAGTCCACGCCCCGTAGGTGGAGACTCGGGGATGGGGAATGTGATGCTATCAAGGAAATTGGCCAAGGCTAAAACATTTTAATAAAATCATAATTAATTAAGTATGGGTGGGGACGGTTATTATAAGTTACTATAGTCTCATATAAGTAGTTTTAAGTCATAAAACTTCACTTAGTTCCTCACAACTCACAAGACCCAAACTCAAACCCACTTCCCTCTCAAAATATTCTCTCTCTAAGCTCCATTGAAGAACAAAGAAGAAGTTCAAGCTAGGGGTTCAAGAACCAACCTTTATTCTCCAAATTCGTGAGGAATTCAACCTAAGGTATGGATGCTCTTCATTCTTGGGTAGCTATCCCCTAAGAAGTCCCTTCAAAGTGTGTTTTTAAGACTTCCAAAATCTAGGGTTTTACTCTAAACATGGGTCTTCTTCTAAAACGATTTATATTGTTCAATTATGATCTATTGTGGTTAATTATGATGGTTTATGGTTAGATTGTTGTATTATTGATGGTTTTTGATGAAAATCTCTCTTGGACCCATGTATTCCCTTTCTTCCTAAATTGCGAACTAAGATGTGACTTGATTGGCCATGGAAGTTGATAATTGATTATGTTTATGTTTAATTGCTGGTTGAATCATGAAATCTCTCTATATATTGTGGTAATTCTATAATGTTAGGGTTGATGTTGGTTCATGGCCTTGAAGGGTAATTGGCTAGGGTTTGTGTATGTTGATGTTGATTCTATATGACTACGTGAATTACTTGGCTAATAATAATCCTATATCTAGTGTTGTGGTATTGATGTAAGATCCTTCTTCTCTATACCCTATACACTTGGTTATGTATGAAGTATGTGTGTATGTTTATGATGAACTTGTTGGGTTGATGGGAAGTACATTCTCGTAAACACAATATGACTACAATGTGGAAGGTTTACTCACTTGCCAGTGTTACTAAAGTGAAAGGAGCATTCAAACTTAAAGGAACCTATGAGCTATTATGATGGTATATTGACATGAGTGTCTAATACACTCTCTTACGACCATGAACTTAAGTAAATGCTTATTATGACTATTAAAGGGAGTTGTGCGTAGCACCGAGTGGATAGGAGTACGAGATGGGTTCCTTCAAGCTAGTAGTTGGGTTCCCAATACGGTGTCTCATGAGATAGAAACCTCCACGTTAGTAGTTAAGGTTTCTAGTAGCAATCTCCCTATCCCATAACTATCTGCCCACATAAGTCTTAGTTAGTGGATCCACCTAAATAGCTAAAATTTACGCTCTACCTTAGGCAAGTAGGACACCTCTTTTCAGTGTGGGGGTAGAACACCGAATTCTGTGTAGCTCACATGGTCTAAGTCGGTTAATGCAAAGCTTCCCTAAATGATATAAATATGAATTATGGTAAGAACATAGACTTTAATTATGACTTCTTAAAGGGTGTTACTTAGTGTGAGTGGGGGTATGGGACTTCACGCATACATTGCACATATGGACTCTAAGAGGGGTTGTGATAACGTCCTATTATGTTATGATGATATGATGACTTATAAACTATGTATGAAATGGTATGTATGAATGTTATGAATATGAATGTCTTCACTTTTATGTATGGTTGCTATGACACTGGTAAGATAAGATATGTATGTGGTTGGTGGCCTAAATGTGATACTTAGCATTTGGTAGGGTTATGGGATCTTACCTTTGCATTGCACTAGTGTTACTTATATGTTGGGTTGACTTATGTTTCTTCATAAATGTGCATATTGGTTTCAAACTTGACAAAGGCATGACTTCAACTAAATGTCCCTTTTATGCATGTTTTAAAGATTTTGTGCATGGTATCCATACTTGGTACAATTAATTGTGCTAACCCATATTTTCTACTTTACAATGAGTGTAGGTTCTGGTCGTTTGTACTTACTACTTCCTTGAATGTGAAGCTTGGGTTGACTATTCCCTAGGCTTGGTGAGTGCTCAAGTTCGAGGACGAGTTGATATTTATGGTGATTGAGACAAGTCTAGTTTCCTATTTTCCTTTATGAAAGAAGTTGACTTCTATTGTAAATGTTTTTTATTTCTCCGTATTTTTCTATGTCTTTATGTGATGATGATGCTAAGGGCTTGGATGCGAACCCTTCGGGGTAAATTACGTTGTGTCACGCCTAGGGGATAATCTTGGGTCGTGACACCCTTTTCCGCTCAAGAGGAACTCTCTCCATTGCTAAGGTCTTAACGGACGTCTATGAAAAAATTTGGCAATTTATTTTCGAGAATTCCAGATCACGAAAAATCTATGGACTATATCACATGAAAATTGGCAAAATCTGGGTTTAGCTGCTTTGGGGATCATTTGAACTTGAAAATATACCCATTTACCCCTCGGGACAAACTCTGTCCATTGCTGCGGTCTTAACAGACGTCCATGAAAACTTTCGGCCATTTTTTTTGTGTGTTCCAGATCACAAAAAATCCATGCACTATAGTATACGAAAATCGATAAAGTCTAGATTTACCTGCTTTGGAACTCGTTTGAACTTGAAAATGCACCCGTCTGCCACTCGGGAGAAACTCCCTCCAAAGCTAAAGTCTTTCCGGATGTCCATAAAAAAATCCATCATTTGTTTTCTGGAATTTCGGATCACAAAAATTCCATGGACTATAGCATACGAAAATCAACAAAATTTAGGTTTACTTGCTTTGGGGATCGTTTGAACTTGAAAATACATTTGTTTGCCCCTCGAGACGAAATCATTCAATTTCTAAGGTCTTAACGGCCGCCTATGAAAATTTTTGGCCATTTCTTTTGTGAATTCGTGATCACAATATATCCATAGACTATACCACATGAAAATCGGCAAAATCTGGGTTTACCTGCTTTGGAGCTCGTTTGAACTTTCAAATGCACCCGTTTGCCCCTCGAGACAAACTTGTTCCAAGTCTAAGGTCTTAACGGACGTCCATGAAAAGTCCATGGACTATAGCACACATAATCGCCAAAATTTGGGTTTACCTACTTTGGGATCGTTTGAACTTGAAAAATGTGCCAGTCTACCCCTCAGAATAAATTTGCTCCAACACTAAGGTCTTAACGGACGTCCATAAAAACTATCACCCATTTTTTTCTCGAATTTTGGATCACATAAAATCCATGGACTATAACACATGAAAATCGGCAAAATCTAGGCATACCTACTTTAGGAATCATTTGAAGTTGAAAATCCGTCATTTTGTCACGCCCCAAATTAGGGGAGGCGTGACTGGCAGTCGACACCTTATGCGATCGAGTTATCCACTAAAACATACCGACTCAACTATGAACCTAGAAGGTTGGGCAGCATAACATCTAATATACTACGACTGGACCCTTAAGGTCATCATCACCTGACTATCAGAAAGTCATATAGACGAAGATAGACAAGCCAAAGATAATAAAGTACTAGCTAGCCGACAAGGCTGCAAATGAAGATATACGTACGTACATACATATATATATACATGCCAAGCCTATGGGGCTGGAGACTAGAAGCTGCAGAAAGAAACCTAAAATATCATGTCCACAATAGCCTCTAAGAGTGACATAAGAACAGCTCGGGACAAGGCCCCGATTATACCCAAAATGTACAATAAAAGTAACATCCAGGAAGAGGTGGAGCTTACCAGCTCACAATTGAACCGCGAATCCTCACAAAGGGGTCAATTAGAATCCCTACCTAGACCTACACGTACGAAACAAAAAAGCAACATCCCCAAGCAACGGGACAATAGTACGAATAAAAATGTACTGGTATGTAAGGCAAAAAATAGAATGATAAATAGTTATTGTAGAAAGGGTAATAAAGATACCACCTGAAACAGAAACTCTGGTAGCCGCCACGGCTCACATCATCAAACCTAATATAAATTAAAAATGCATGGTGTGCTCGCATAATCATATGTCATGAATAAATATATATATAAATGCAAATGCATGTCATACCCAACCAAGTGCAAGCAATGGTGGTGCCTTGCGGTAGCGAACTGGGATCATATTCTCCAACTTGTGGCCATTTGTGTCTCATACGTATAAATATAGGCAATAGGCTCCATGCCTTCCGATTATAGATCGGAAGTAGAATGCATAGCATGTAATGTCATGGATTTGTAATGCATTTGTTACCTGAATCATGTTGCCAATCTTGGCTCGTTGGTACTCTTGTCCTCATAATCTCGTAATCACTTTCATATTCACATGTAGTTGTGTCGTAGAACCTCATATACTTGTAGATTAAACTGGGACACTTTTTTGATTTAGAAAGGCAACTTAAACTTGAGGATGTTCATAAAGAGCTTAAAGTTCTTCACTTAGTATCTATATATGTTTCCTTAGCAGTTTGTAAAAGAAAGTATTTTTTAAAAATCTGTACTTTAGTAGTTTAAACATACGATTTACATTTAAGAGTTTTGGAGGTCGATGCTTTATTTTAAAATTTTCAAAAATATAAATTAGCGAGGAAGGAGGACTGATTTCAAATTCATATTGTTCATCCTAATCTTTTTAAGTTACTACACCTAAAGAAGAATACGAATTTGTACACAAGGACCTATAGTCAAGAGAATCAACAAAATGACATAAAGATGCCAAATACCCTATCTAACTGAACGAGTGGAATAGCAACATAATGGAGTCACAAAAATACACCAGCTGCAATATCAATGCTTTTCACAAAAGGTATTTCTCCTAATAGAGTAGTAAAGCAATATTTGACGATTTAGATACAAAATTTTGTGCTCAAAGGAAGTATAGTGCTTTGCCTTAATATACCTCAATTATAGGTCTTGTTGTATCAATATGGATTGTACCCCTTCCTTACAGTAGGTAGTGTACAGAAAATCATGTCACACAACCATTACAGGAAGAATATTAAGACGTAAGGGTCAAAGAAGCAATTTAGAGCTCACTAGCAGAGTGATTAGCTTGCCAAACCACTTTTAATGTATGTTTCATTACCTTTTCTTCTCCAAATTAGAACCCCAAATTGACGACATAACATACATTTTTGCAGCAGCTATTAACAAGTACAGACATACACAATAGTCAACAACAACCAAATAGAGTATGCCTGCACAACAATAAAAATACGGTGCATCGCCACACCCCTCTTTTCCAACCCCAAAATAACCATAACCAAATCCTAACTGCAAGTCTTCAAATTATTAAAGCCATAAAAAAAAATATGTAATGCAGTCCTATAATTGTTCAATATAACCATAATAACTTGAACTCACTGCTTCCAATCATCATCCTATACATTCGTCCAATAATTACATTTGAAGTCATATCTTTCTCTTCATAAGGAATAAGATGTTAAAAGGCAAAACCTTAACTTAAACTTGATTGCGCTTGCAGTACTTTAACATGTCTTGTTAATAACAAACAGTCTCCTTAAACACAAGACGTTGAACCAAAGAGAAACAATTTGAAAATTGCAATGCAATAATTGAACCAATGTTATACTAATTTATCTTACAATTAAATACCCATCTATACTTCTTCTTCTCTTCCTGACTCATATCAACAAGAACCTCACACATACAAAGCATTTCCGAAAATTCCAGCAACATTAATATCAGAAAAATACTTCAAAACGGCCAAACATCACGTAACTATCCAAATACAATTTTTCCAACCGTCTATTCATGTGCATGCTTATATAGCATAGCTATCACTTTAACTCACTCAATAAAATGAAGGGTGAGAATGATTACCTCCAAACAGCAGCAACACCACATAAAACAACGAGACTCTTTCACCATGAAGAATCCTTCAAATCACAACCAACGAGGAGGAAAGAAGTAACACAATCTCTATGAACGTTCCGAGGGTGAAATCACGTTGAAATCTTGTAGATCTTTGCTTGTATGATAGGGCAACCTTTAGAGAGGATTTAGGACTGTTTTCTTCTTATTTTGGTCGAAAATAATGATATAAAACGAAGGAGAAATCAGATCTTATAGAGCTAAACCGACATAGGAGCTGGGGGCCCACCTTCACGTGCCTACTTGTGTTGTCGCACTAAAATCTGAATATCTTTTCAATTCTGAAGTCGTATGGACAAATGGTTTTGTGCATTGGAAAGTAGACTCGTAGATCTTCAATTTCATATATTGGGGTTCTTCTAAAGCTTTATATATTGGAAGAAAAGCTCCGAGACATTTAACCCAAATTTCAGAAGGTTTATCAAAGAAACTTACTCTAACCTTTGTCAACTATTATTTCCCAACTTGCTTGACTTCTAAACTTAACTTACGATCATTAGGCGATTATATCACCTTATAAAACATCCTTATTAGCATATAAGACAGTCTTTGTCTTATCCCCAAAGGTACCGGTATACTTAAACGTTCCGAACGGGCGGGGTGTTAGAATAAACATCATTTAACTCGAAATTGTATAAGGACATCCTTGACCCATAACGTTAGTCTAGTTCTTTGGTTTGGACCTCCCCTTTGAAAGCTTATTTTCTTGAAATGATACACCAAATCATATAAGCCTGATACACTCATGCAACGATACACATATTATGCGAAAGAACCACGGGTCTCACATTCTCCCCTCCTTAAAAACATTCGTCCGCGAATGGATTCAAACAATCTCTTGGTTGTATTCATTGCTGCTACTGTGCTATTAGCAAGGATATATTTGTTACATCTGCAAATCTTAAATCCAGTTCGGAAAATCTAATTACAAGGCTTCGTATATCTAGCTCCCGACAAGCCATATAAACTGTATTTTTGAGGTATTTAAAATCCAATTAAGTTTGTGTATAGGAATGCTTCTCAAATTTTTAAACACAACTCAGCTTAAGTCGTCAATAGTTGGGGGTACTTCTTCTTATTTCCTCAAAGTTGTTATTCCACCGTAACACTTTCACATAAACCACTTCTTTAGTCCAAATCTTTCTTACATGCCAATAAACCATAGACACTAACACCTCAGCATATAATAAATGATCCTTAGCGACACGAATATACTCAACACGCATAATCTGTGAAGCATTTCCAATGCACCTCTACCACATAGATACATGAAATACTAGATGGACCGCTTCAGATTTTGAAGGCATATCAAGCTTGTACGCCACCTTGCCAATGCTCCAAATAATCTTATATGGCCCTACATACCTTGGACTCAACTTAACTCGACTTCTCGTTCTTGACAAATCACATGATACCCTTCCTAGGCAATACTTTCTAGAAAACACAATCTTCTATGTCAAACTCTAAGTCTTGAAATCAAATCTGGGAACAGAAATCTAACAGTCTTCTCTAGGTAGTCGACATTGGTATAACAAGGCTTTCACATATCTATGCCCATACCGATAACAAAGTCGAGCATCTCACTATATCACGTCTACAAAATCTGATGACTAATAATATCTAGTGTAAAGCCTCGATAATTCCTCTTGAGGATAAAACAAAATAAAAGCACGATTCAGATTTCGTACGTACTTATAAATCATCTCTATAGCACGATCTATAAATTGAAAAAAATGTAACCAATCCTAAATGCCCTATAGCCTCTCAATTATAAGTGTGGTGCACAACACACCCATAAACAAGAATATACAAGACACGGCTTGTGCACTCTCTGAGACACATGTAAATGTCTCGTAGAACCTCATATACTTGTAGATTAAATAGGGACACTTAACTTGGATTTAGAAAGGCAACTTAAAGTTGAGGATGTTCATAAAGAGCATAAAGTTCTTCACGTAGTATCTATATATGTTTCCTTAGTAGTGTGTAAAAGAAAGTATTTCCGAAAAACCCGTACTTTAGTAGTTTAAACATACGATTTACATTTAAGAGTTTTGGAGGTCGACATTTATTTTAAAATTTTCAAAAATATAAATTAACTAGGAAGGAGGACTGATTTCAAATTCATATTGTTCATACTAATCTTTTTAAGTTGCTACACCTAAAGAAGAATAAGAATTTGTACACATGGTCCTATAGTCAAGAGAATCAATAAATTGAAATAAACACGCCAAATACCCTATCTAATTGAACGAGTGGAATAGCAACATAATGGAGTCACAAAAATACGCCAGATACAATATCAATGCCTTTTACAAAAGGTCTTTCTAGCAATAGAGTAGTAAAACAATATTTGACGATTTAGGATACAAAAATTCGTTCTCAAAGGAAGTACAGTGCTTTTCCTTAACATATCTCAATTCTGGTTCTTGTTGTATCAATATGGATTGTACCCTTTCCTTACGGTATGTAGTCTAAAGAAAATCATGTCACACAACCATTAAAGGAAGAATATTTACATGTCAGGGTCAAAGTAGCAATTTAGAGCTCACTGTTAGAGTGGTTAGCTCGCCAGACCATTTTTAAATGTATATGCTTCATTACCTTTTCTTCTCCAAATTAGAACCCCAAATTAATGACATAACATACATTTTTGCAACAACTATTAGCAAGTGGAGGCCTACGCAATAGACAACAACAACCAAATAGAGTATCCCTGCACAACAATAAAAATACGGTGTATCGCCACACTCCTCTTTTCCAACCACAAAATAACCATAACCAAATCCTAACCGCGAGTCTTCAAACTATTAAAGCCATAAAAAATATATGTAATACAGTCCTATAATTGTTCAATATAACCATAATAACTTGAACTCACCACTTCCAATCATCATCCTATACGTTCGTCCAATAATTACATTTGAAGTCATGTCTTTCTCTTCATAAGGAATAAGATGTTAAAAGGAAAAACATTAACTTAAACTTGATGGAGCTTGCAGTACTTTAACATGTCTTTTCAATAACAAACAGTCACCTTAAACACAAGACGTTGAACCAAAGAGAAACAAATTGAAAATTGTAATGCAATAATAGAACCAATGTTATACTAATTTATCTTACAATTAAGTACCCATCTATACTTCTTCTTCTCTTCTTGACTCATATCAACCATAACCTCACACATAAAAAGCATTTCCGAAAATTCCAGCAACAAAAATATCAAAGAAATACTTCAAAACAGCCCAACATCACGTAACTATCCAAATACAATTTTTCCAGCCGTCTCTTCATGTTCATGCTTATATAGCATAGTTATAACTTTGACTCACTCAATAAAATGTAGGGTGAGAATTATTACCACCAAACAGCAGCAACACTACATAAAAAAATGAGACACCTTCACCATGAAGAATCCTTCAAATAACAACCAACGAGGAGGAAAGAAGTAACACAATCTCTATGAACGTTCCGAGGGTGAAATCACGTTGAAATCAAGATAAATAAAATGCATAGACTATAGCAAACGAAAATCGGCAAAATCGGGGTTTACCTGCTTTGGGGCTCAATTGAGCTTGAAAATGCGACCATTTGCCACTTGGGACAAACTCGCGCCATTGCTCAGGTCTTAACGGACGTCCGTGAAAAATTTCGGCCATATTTTTCAGGAATTCCGTATCACAAAATATCCATGTACTATAGAACACTTAAATCGGCAAAACCTGGGTTTACCTACTTTAGGGCTCTTTTCAACTTGAAAATGCATTTCTTTTCCCATTGGGACGAAGTCAGTCCATTGCTAAAGTGTCCATAAAAAAATTTGATCATCTCTTTTGGGAATCCAGATCACAAAAAATCAATGGACTATAACACACAAAAATTGACAAAATATGGGTTTACTTACTTTGGGAATCGTTTAAACTTGAAAATGCGCTTATTTGCCCCTCGGGACGAAATCGCTCCATTGCTTAGGTCTTAACTGACGTTTGTGAAAAATGACGTCCATTTTCTTTTCAGGAATTCTTGATCACAAAAAATACATGGACTATAGCACCCGAAAATCAAAAAAATCAGGGTTTACGTACTTTGGGTCTCGTTTGAACTTGAAATGCACCGATTTTCCCCTTGGGCCAAACTCACTCACTTGCTAGGGTCTTAACGAACGTCTATGAAAATTTCAGCCATTTTTATGGGAATTCTGGATCACAAAAAATCTATGGACTATAGCACACGAAAATTGGCAAAATCTGGTTTACCTGCTTTAGAGCTCATTTGAACTTTAAAATGCACCAGTTTGCCCCTCGGGACGAACTCGCTCCATTGCTTAGGTCTTGATGGACGTCCATGAATAATTTCGGCCATTTTTTTTAGGAATTGTAGATCACAAAAAATCCATGAACTATAGCAAAAAACAATCTACAAAAAATTTGGGTTTACCTGCATTAGGGCTCGTTTGAACTTGGAAATTCCATTGTTTGCACTTCGGGAAGAATTCACTCCATTGCTAAGGCCATAACAGACGTCCATGAAAAATTTCAACCATTTTATTTCATTATTTCCATATCACAAAAAATCCATAAACTATAGCACACGAAAATTGGCAAAATCTAGGGTTACCTTCTTTCGGGATCATTTGAACTTGAAAATGTGTCAGTTTGCCCCTCAGGGAGAACCTGCTCCATTTCTAAGGTCTGAACAGACATCCATGAAACTTTTGGCCATTTTTTGGGAATTCCAGATCAAAAAAATTCCATGGATTATAACATACGAAAATCGATAAAATCTTGGCTTACCTGCATCGGAGCTCGTTTGAACTTTAAAATGTGTTTGTTTGCCCCTCGGGACGAATTCGCTCCATTGCTTAAGTCTTAAAGGTCGTCCATGATAAATTGTGACCATTTTTATTTTGGAATTCCTGATCACAATAAATTCATGGTCTATAGCACACAAAAATCATCATGTTTTCCACTCGGGACGAACTCGCTTCATTGATAAGTCTTAACGGACGTCCACGAATAATTTTGGCATATTTTTTTAGGAATTCCGGATTAAAAAATTCATGGAATATAGCACACGAAAGTCAGAAAAATCAAGGTTTACCTACTTTGGGACTCATTTGAACATGAAAATGAGCTCATTTTCCCCTCTAGACGAACTCGCTCCATTGCTAACGTCTTAATGGACGTCCATGAAAAATTTCTGCCATCTTTTTTAGAATTCTGGAAAACAAAAAATCCATGGAAATAGCACACAAAAATCTTGGTTTACCTGCTCTGGGTTCATTTGAACTTGAAAATGCGCCTGGTTTTCCACTCGAGACGAACCTACTGCATTCCTAAGGTTTTAACGGACGTCAATGAAAAATTTCAGCCTTTTTTTTTGGGAATTTTGGATCACAAAAAATACATAGATTAATAACACACGAAAATCGGTAAAATCTTGGTTTACCTGCTTTGAGGATCGTTTGAACTTGAAAATGCAACTATTTGCCCCTCAGGATGAACTCCCTCCATTGCTCAGGTCTTAACAGACGTCCATGAAATATTTCAGCCATTATTTTCAGGAATTATGTATAACAAAAAATCCATGGACTATAGCACATGAAAATCAGGAAAATTTTGGTTTACTTGCTTTGGGGATCATTTGAACTTAAATATACGCACGTTTGCCCCTCGAGATTAACTCGCTCTATTGCTAAGGTCTTAACAGATGTCACTGAAAAAAATCGGCCATTTTCTTTGGGAATTTCATATCACAAAACATACATTGACTATAGCACACGAAAATCAGCAAATTCTGTGTTTACCTGCTTTGGGGCCCGTTTGAACTTGAAAATGCACCGGTTTTCCCTCGAGATAAACTCGCTCCATTTCTAAGGTCATTACGGACGACCATGAAAAATTTTGGCCATTTTTTTTGGGAATTCTGGATCACAAAAAATACATGGACTATAACACACAAAAATTGGCAAAATCTGGGTTTACCTACTTTAGGGCTCGTTTGAAATTGAAAATATGCTTGGTTTCCCCTCGGGACGAACCCGCTCCATTTCTAAGGTCTTAACGGACGTCAATGAAAAATTTCATCCATTTTTTTTCGGAATTCTGTATCACAAAATATATAAGGACTATAGAAAACTTAAATAGGCAAAATTTGCATCAACCTGCTTTGGGGCTCGTTTGAATATAAAAATGCACCCGTTTTCCCCTCAAGATGAACTTGCTCCATTAATAAAGTCATAACGAACGTCCATGAAAAATTTCATCCATTTTCTTTGGGAATCCGAATCACAAAAAATCCATGGTCTATAGCATATGAAAATTGGCAAAATTTGGGTTTACCTTCTTTGGGGCTCGTTTGAACTTGAAATGCGCTTGTTTGGCCATCTGCACGAACTCACTCCATTCTAAGGTCTTAAAAGATGTCCTTGAAAAAATTTGGCCTTTTTTTTAGAATTTCGGATAACAAAAAATCCATAAACTATAGTACAAGAAAATCGGTAGAATCTTAGCTTACCTTCTTTGAGCCTCGTTTGAACATTAAACTTTTCCTGTTTGCCCCTCGAGTCGAACTCGCTACATTAATAATAACTTAACAGACTTCTATGAAATATTTCAGCTACTTTTATTGGGAATTTTAGATCACAAAAAAAGCATGGACTATAGCACACGAAAATTGGCAAAATCTATGTTTACCTTCTTTGGGGTTAGTTTGAACTGTTTGACCCTCGAGATGAACTCGCTCCGTTGCTAAAGTTTAAACGAACGTCCATGAAATTTTTTGGCCATTTCTTTACAAATTTCGGATCACAAAATATCCATGGACTATAGCACAAAAAAATAGGCAAAATTTGGGTTTACTTGTTTTGGGCTCATTTGAATTTGAAAATACGCCGGTTTGTTCTGTTGCTAAGGTCTTAATGAACATTCACGAAAAGTTTCTTCCAATTTTTTGTGGAAATACGGATCTCAAAAATCCATGGACTATAGCACAAAAAAATCAACAAAATTAAGGTTTACGTGCTTTACGAGTCATTTGAAAATGAAAATACCCCGTTTACCCATCGGGACAAACTCGCTCCATTGCTAAGTTCATAGTGGAAGTTCATGAAAAAATTTGGTCATTTATTTTTGGGAATTCTGGATCATAAAATCCATGGACTATGGCACACGAATATCGGCAAAATATTGATTTATCTGCTTTGGGGCTCGTATGAACTTCAAAATGCGCACGTTTGCCTTCGAGATGAACTCGTTCCATTGCTAAGGTTTTAACGGACGTCCATGAAAAATTTCAGCCTTTTTTTTTGGGTCTTTAGGATAACAAAAATTCCATAGACTATAATAGCGCACGATAATTGGGAAAATTAAGGTTTACCTGCTTTGGAGCTCGTTTGAACTTGAAAATGCGTCTGGTATCCCCTCGGGACGAACCCGCTCCATTTCTAAGGTCTTAACGGACGTCAATGAAAATTTTCATCCATTTTTTCAAGAATTCTATATCACAAAATATGCAAGGACTTTAGAAAACTTAAATCGGCAAAAAATGGGTTTATCTACTTAGGGGCTCATTTAAACTTGAAAATGCGCCTGTTTGCCCCTCAAGATGAACTCACTCCATTGCTTAGGTCTTAATGGATGTCCATGAAAAATTACAACCATTTTTTTCAGGAATTCTAGATCACAAAAAATCCATGGACTATAGCACACGAAAATCAGAAAAATCTGGGTTTACGTGCTTTGGGGATCGTTTTAACTTTAAAATGCGCCTGTTTGCCCCTTGAGACAAACTCGCTCCATTAATAAGGTCTTAGCGGACGTCCATGAAAAATTTCAGCCTTTTTTTTTGGAATTCCGGATCACGAAAAATCCATGGACTATAGCACAGGAAAACGGCAAAACTTAGTTTCACCTGCTTTGGGGCACGTTTGAACTTGATAATGCAACCGTTTGCCCCTTGGGATGAACTCGCTCCATTGTTAAGGTCTTAACGATCGCCCATGAAAAATTTCGGCCATTCTTTTAGGAATCTTTGATAAGAAAAAATATATGGAGTATAGCAAACGAAAATCGCCAAAATTTGGGTTTACTTACTTTGGGGATCGTTTGAACTTGGAAATGCACGCATTTGGTCCACGGGAAGAATTTGCTCCATTGCTAAGGTCATAACAGACGTCTATGAAAAATTTTGGCCATTTTTTTCATTAATCCAGATCACAAAAATCCCATGTACCATAGCACACCAAAATCGGCAAAATCTTGGGAAACCTGCTTTGGTGGTCGTTTGAACTTTAAAATGTTCCCGTTTGTCCCTCGAGAAGAATTCGCTCCATTGCTAAGGTCGTTAGAGACGTATATGAGAACTTTAGGACATTTTTTTGGGTGTTTTGGATCACAAAAAATCAATGGACAATTGCACATAAAAATTGGTAAAATCTAGGTTTACCTACTTTGGGGGTTGTTTGGACTTGAAAATGTGCCTGTTTTCTCCACGGGACGAACCTGCTCCATTTCTAAGGTCTTAACGGACGTCCATGAAAGATTTTGGCCAATTTTTTATGAGAATTCCAGATCACAAAAAATCCATGATCTATATCACAACAAAATCAGTAAAACCTCGGTTCACCTGCTTTGGGGCCATAAAATATCCATGGACTATAGAACATCAAAATCGGCAAAATCTGGGTTTACCTACTTTGGTGCTCATTTAAACTTTAAAATGCACCCGTTTGCCCTTTGGGATTAACTCGCTCCATTTCTAAGGTTTTAACGGAAGTCTATGAAAACTTTTGGCCATTTTCTTGGGAATTCCAGATCACAAAAAATCAATAGACTATATAGAACACGAAAATTGACAAAATCTGGGTTTTCCTACTTTGGGGCTCGTTTGAACTTGAAAATAAGCTCATTTGCCCCAGGGGACGAACTCCCTTCATTGCTAAGGTTTTAACAGACGTCCAAGAAAAATTTTGGTCATCTTTTTTTGGGAATTCTGGTTCTCAAAAAATACATGGACTATAGCACACGCTAATTAACGAAATTTGGGTTTACCTGCTTTGGGGTTTGTTTGAACTTGAAAATTTACCTGTTTACCCTTCGGGACTAACTCGCTCCATTGCTAAGGTCTTAACGGACGACCGTGAAAAATTACGACCATTTTTTTCTCAAGAATTCTCGATCACAAAAAAGCCATGGACTATAGCACACGAAAATCAGGAAAATCTTAGTTTACGTCCTTTGGGCTCGTTTGAACTTGAAAATGCACCTGTTTGTCCATCGGGACAAACTCGCTCCATTGCTAAGGTCATAACATGCGTTATGAAAATTTTTGGCCATTTTTTTGTGAATTCCAGATAACAAAAAAATTATAGACTATGCGCACGAAAATTGGCAAAAGCTGGCTTTACCTGCCATGGGGCTCGTTTGAACTTGTAAATGTGCCTTTTTTCCCCAAGAGACTAACTCGCTTCATTGCTAACGTCGTAACGGACTTCCACGAATATTTATGGCCATTTTTTTTGGGGAATTCTGGATCACAAAAAATCCATGGACATTAGCACACGAATATCTGCAAAATCTCAGTTTACTTGCTTTGGGGATCGTATGAACTTGAAAATGCACTCATTTGCCCCTTGAGACGAACTCGCTCAATTTCTATGGTATTAAAGGACGTCCATGAAAAAATAGATCCATTTCTTTTGGGAATTTTGGATCACAAAAAATCTACATTTACCTGCTTTGGGCTCGTTTGAACATAAAAATGCACTTGTTTTCCCCTCGGGATGAATTCGCTCCATTAATAAGGTCATAATGGACGTCCATAAGAAATTTCATCCATTTTTTTTTGCAATTCCGGATCACAAAAAATCCATGGTCTATAGCACATGAAAATTAGCAAAACCTGGGTTAACTTGCTTTGGGGATCGTTTGAACTTGAAGTGCGCCTGTTTGGCCATCTGGACAAACTCACTCTATTTCTAAGGTCTTAACAGACATCCATGAAAAATTTCAGCCTTTTATTTAGAATTTCGGATAACAAAAAATCCATAAACTATAACAACAACAACAACAACAACAA
>JAJOOD010002249.1:0-45752 GCA_029582525.1 Solanum tacnaense | reverse complement strand
AGTTCATATTCTTATCTTAGTTCATTTCTTAACTTTTGGGAGACATTGCCATAACCGACATAGACCATGTGAGCTACATGAAATCCGGTGTTCTACTCTCACACCGAAAAGAGAGGGTACTACTTGCCAAAGTAGGACCTACATACATAATAACTATCTAGTGGATCCACTAGGCTAATACCTACGGGGGCACGTAGTTATGGAACAAGGAGATTGCTACTAGAAAACCTTGACTTACTAAGCGTGGAGGTTTCCATCTCATGAGACAACATCTATGTTGGGAACCCGAACTTGCTAAACGTGAAGGTTCTCTTATGGGAAGCCGGACTTGCTAAACGTGAAGCCCCCACTCTCATTTTTCATGTTCACTCGGTGCTAAGCTCCAACTCCCTTTTTAAACATCTTTATGCCTTTATTTAACGTTAGTTCATAAAGTAGGCTTTCAGGACTTAATCCCTCATATCATAAAGCTCAAAGGTTTCTAAGATGAGAATGACCTTTCATCATAAAACCTACATTATGTGAGAATGACCTTTCACATAATCATACCATATTCATAATATAGTCTAGTTTAGAGTACAATTGAGGAAACCTTTCAAGAGACTCACTTTCACTAGATTATCATAAACCTTATTCATTCATTCATGTGTGTGTGTACATATATATGAGAAAGCCTTTCACATAAACACCTTTATACAACACATATTCATACCTTGCTAATCATACACTCTGCATGCATAATAATATGTAAGAGTGCATATAAGAGTTAACCTTTCAATAGACACCATAACACATCATATTCATAGCTATACATGTAGAGTGTGTGTGTGCATATTGGTCCTCATAGTGACATAATAGAAACAACATTGATACTGAGTGCACTTCCCTTCAAGGGATCACCACACATTCACAATGTACCCAAATCATGAGCAATTCACATATAAAGCCCTTAGGGATTCTAGAACACACACTCACACTTCATCATAGGAGACAATGACACATCCAACATTAAATAGGTACTCCTAACATGTATATGATCAAACATTCATATAGGGGTCATATAGGTAGGGGTCATTCAACAATAGTACCTAACATAATCAATCATGTAGACCACACCTTATCCCTAATATTATCATTCACATTATACTCCTCATCATCAACACACTTTAAACATCATGCTAGCATTGAGGATTTCATACATAACCTTCATAACATAGCTTCATAAACATATGCATCATAATCATCAATTCACTTCACATCTATTGCCTTCAATGCCATGATCTCAACATGCATAGATAGACAAGAAGTGAACACCTCCACCATAAGTGGATCAAACCACACAACATTAATTCTCATACTATAGACTAGAAGTTAGGTCAACTTACCAATTCTCCAAGCCATGATCACCATGGATCAATCCTCAACACTTCATAATCAATTGACATAGGTAGAAATAGGAATCAACAATGTAATTCAATAACATAAACATAATCTAAGTACAATTCCATAAAAAAAGGAATCAACTCACAACTTTGCCCAAAAGGCTATAATTCTGAACTCTTCAATATACCAACAATTCAACATGAATAAGTATAGACAATCATAGGAAACACCAATACAATCTAATCTAAACATAATTTCACTAATAGATATCATATTCACAAAGACCCACATCATAGGCCAATTTTCGAGAATTTGGGGATCATGGGTTCTTCAATAATTCCTTTGAAAATTGTCTTCAAAACATTAATTCTACATTAATTCATCAATAGAATGATTTATAAAATTGTTTGACAGGGAACCCATGTTTAGATTGAAAATTGGGAATTTTGGTCTTTGAATCACTTTTGAAAATCTTTGATAGAACTCCTTGAATGAGAGGTTATTCAAGAATCAAAAGTCACCATACCTTAATTATTGAAGACCCATGAAATTGAATAAGAAATCAGTTCAAAACCCATCTTCTAGCTTGAGCTTCATCAAGGTCTTTAATGGAGTTTTTGAGAGAATCTATTTTTAGAGGGAAGGGTCAATTTGAAAAATGGGGTCTAATTTTAGGTTTTGGGGTTTTAACCAACTTAAAATACCCTAAAATAGGTAGAATAACCGTTTATAATAATTCCCCAAAGTACCCAAACTACCCCTCACTTAGTTGGACCTTTTTAAATAAGTCAAACTTGAGTTTTATTTTCGCAGATTTCATCGGGAAACAAGTTCGCAACGCAGAGGTGTTCCCACAAGTTTCTGGAAATTAATTTTGAGGCAGTAGAGTCCGCGACATGTCCTCGACGCGGACCAAACATTTGGCCCTTGGTGGAGCTAGTTCGCGACGCGGACATGCTCCCTCCATGAGCAATGTCAAGTTGCCTTGGCAGCTTGCTTGGCCAAGGGTGGGGTCCTCCTTGGGGACCCTTAGGGTGGCGCCCGGGGCATTGTATCCTAACATTTTGATCCTAAAAACATTTATTAAGACACTAGGGTCACCTCCACTGATTTTAGACTCCAAACAACACATAAAAACATTAACAACATACTAGAACACACCAACACATAAAAAACTAGTTTCCGAACGTGTTGGTCGTCCCTTGAAGTTTGACTTCCAAACTCTTTAAAACTGATTTAAAATTCTATTCTTCATTATCTTTACAAGTTATTAATGCATAAAACCCATGTGAGGCTCTACTTTATCCTACTTCATTTTGAGGGTCGTTACACTTGGTTGGTCTTTGGGGGGTCATACCTTGATGTTTAACCCATAGACACCTCAACCTAAGATCGGGAAATCAATATACATACTAAAACCAAACATCAAACTCAGAAGCTCACACGTTAGGCTCTAGCTTTACCTACTAGTTTCCATTAGACTCTAGCTTTGTCTTACTAGTTTTTCGGGTTATTACATGAACTATGAATGTTGAGGCTTTAAGAAGAAAGCTATTATGTATGTTGAATTGTATGTGGTGGTATTGTGGAAGGACTCCACGCACATGACCTACAATATGAGTAAATGAGCTTATACATGCAATAAATGAATTACTTAAATTACGATGATATCCATGTCTATTAGAATGAATGTTAGTTGTGTTGATTTATATGGTCTATGATCCTTGAATGAAATTTGTGTGAATTATGCATGATTGTGACATTATGTACATGCTTAAAAATACTTTAAGAGAAAGTGTCTATGATGATAATGTTGTTGATTGTGTCATTGCAAGGACAATTATGCGCACACACTCCATGCATAAACATGATTATGATGCATCAATGGTGTTAATTAAAAGTATAGTTCTCATATGCACCTTTACACATTATTATGCGTGAAATGTACATGACCATGATGATCCTATTGTGTTGATTGAAAGTCCATTCTCATGAAAACACATGATCTTGGTGTGAAAGTTATTCTCACATAATAATATTATTTCTAAGGTTGAAATTACATTCTCACCTTTAATGAATCTATGAGCTATTTTGATGAATTGTATTGAATGAAGGATAGAGCATTCCTTCACACATATAAATGCAATTTAAGATTAATTATGTATAATTTGGGAAATAATGCTTAGCACTGAGTGGATATGGAAAATGAGGTAAAGGACCTTCCGCCAATCCAAGAGGTTGGGTCATGTAAGTGAACTCATGAGATGGAAGCTCCTCCGCCAATGCAATAGGTTGGGTTTCTAGAAGCAATCTCCCTATCCCATAACTATGTGCCCACATAGGTCTTTAGCTAGTGGATCAACCTTATAGCTATACATTTAGTTCTACCTTAGGCAAGTAGGACAACTTCTTTCAGTATGGGGTTATACGACACCGGATTCCATGTAGCTCACATTGTTTATGTCGGTTAATGCTATTTTCCCTATATAATAATAATATGAATTATGAATAAGTACATGGGTTATTTACTATGGTTCCTTAAGAGGTTCTACTTAGTGTGAATGGGGGTATGGGACTCCATTCATACATTGCACAAGTAGGCTTTGAGAGTGGGCATGGTATGGTTCCTTATGCTATGAAGAAATATGAATCTATGTATGCATGATATGGGTTGTTGTTATGAAAGACTTTACTTATTACAATTTAAGAATATGAATGGCTCTTTCTCTATATGTGTTGGGTATAAATGAGGTCAAGGTATGTTGTACATGATCATGGTGGCCTAGAAGTGATACCTAGTTTAGATAGGATTATGGGATCCTATCTATGCATTGCACAAGTAGGGCTTTATATTTCTTATGTTATAGTCTATTATGATGAGATGATCTTGATATGTGACTATGTGTATTAACTATGTCTTGTGAAGGTTGGGACATGTAATATGTTTATGCTGGAGACTATGCTTGTAATTATGATGATATCTCTTATTCCACGATGAATTGTACATGAGTTGTCTTATGGGCTACATTCTCCAACCATTTCAAATATGATGTTAAAAAATGGCATATAACATGATTTCAAATGAAATGTCCCCTTTATGTATGTTTTAGGGATTTTTGTGCATGGCTTCCATACTTCGTACTATTTGTGCTAACCCCATCTTTCTACATTTTCTATAAGTATAGGCTTTGGAGATATTCGATTCCATCCTCGTGGCTAGGACTCTAGTAGATTAAGAAGAAGAAGATTGGTGAGTCCTCATAGTATTCGAGGGCTCAACCATATGTCCCTTGTGTCTTTACTTTCATGTTTTTGACTTATGTAAGGTCTATGTCCCTAAGATTGTATTTGAAGAGTTTTATTCCAAGTTGATAGATGGTTTGAGACATAGTGTGATAGATTCTCTTTCATTTTATAAGAGACTTCGATTGTAAAGAAAAGTTTTAAATTCCGCACTAATTTCCTATGCTCTTATGTTCAAGTTTTGCTATGAGGCTTGTATGCGAACCCTTCGGGGTTAAGTATGTCGTGTTACGTCTATGGGGTACCCCTGGGTCGTGACAATCGTGGTATCAGAGCATAAGATTTTTGGGATTGTTTTAGGATGTCTCAAACCACATCTAGTAAAGTCTTGTTCATAAATGTCAAATGCGCCACATTTTATGAATAGGTGGCTATCAAATGTTAGGAAACTTCACTTCTTCATTCTCTAAGTCGTGCCCTAGAACTTTGCTTTATTAGGTCTTTCTCCTAATGTGTGCACTATGGATTTTCAAGATATGATTACTTCAAGGGTTCATGTTGAAAGGAATGAGGAAGACAATGTGGAGCAAGAGGTTCTTCTCCAAGCTCCTATTGTCCCTATAGGGGAATATGTGTCTAATGAGAAGGCTAGGTATCATTTGCTTTTGTTGACTCAAGTCGGGATAAATATTCCACAATTCTATGGGTCGAATATAGAGGAAGAACCTATAGAGTTTATAGGTGAGATATTTAGGGTGTTGAACCTTGTAGGAGTAATTCCGGTAGTACTTGTCTTTCATGACTTGATAAGTTGGACATGATGAGTTTTTTTTGTGTTGTCTTTAGAATTCAGGTGTGAATTATGGATATATGTGTGTGTTGGTAGAACCCAACTTAGCCATTATGAGCTTTATGATGTGTTGGAGGATTTGGTGAATAGTGGTGTTTCAGTGATGCCTAGAGAGGTTGAGTGAGTAGACTTCTTTGAAATAGGTTGGAAGTGTAATGCACCATGGTTTAGAATCATCTTGTGCGATGGATGCAAAAGCTTAAGTGATGACTTACTCTAACCTTAGAATTGAGAGAAGTGATGCTTGAAAGAGTTTGTATAGCGGGAGATAATGAGCCTAGATAGCAAGGTCATTGAAGTGCATTAGATGATCATGATTTGGATTAGCTTAAAATTCTCACCTTAGGAGGTGTTGTGAGCTTGAAAGGTTTAGTCCCGGTTTGGTAGGCTCATATGATACCTTGAGTGGTATTGGTGAAGTTGTTTGTGAACTCGAATTGCTTAATGAGGATCTCTCTAATTTAGAAGTACCAATTGGGATCCTAGACCGAAAAGTTAGGATATAGAAGAGTAAGGAAATGCTTCCATGAGAATGATGAGGAGTGATATTTTTAGTAAGGGTTTTAGTTGAAGGTGCTTATTTGGGAGGCCAAGGGCCAATGAGATGTCCCAATATTATTATGTTCCCTTCTATTCCTCCTCTAGCTTAAGATGATAAGTTCTCCTCAACTCATTTTATGATTTTGGAGTGTTGGATGTTATTTGTGCCCTATGATTCCCTTGTCCCTTAGAGTTACTCTTGTTAACCTTAGTAGGGTTTGAGTGCATGGTTGATGAACCTCTATTGTTTTAGAGCCCGGTAAGGTTATAATGAACCTTGGTAATGCTTTAAGTTTGTTTGAAAGAAGTAGTGTTTGCGGTTTAGAAAAAAGGGCTTACTCCCAAAAGGGGGAGATAAAGTGCTTAGATAGCAAATTTGATTGAAGGTCCCGATATCCTCATCCCTTCCTTCTATTCCTATTCTAGCTTGAGACCAAAAGTTCCTTCTTTGGGATTGTATTAGGTCTAGGAGTCATGAGTGTTTTAGAAATTTCCATGAACTCCTTATTTTATGCATGTTTTTGAAAGATTCTTATTTTGTATAAAATGGATTTTTCATGATTTACATGTTCCTCATGTTGTTATGCATCTTAGTATGCTAATGGCATAATTGACTTGATCAGATGATGTGATGAACATGCTTTGTTAAGTTGTTGATGAAATGGCCAATTGGTTCCATATTATTGTGGTGAGCTTGCTTATAGTTGGAAAAAGGTAATTCTTCCTATGACTATGTGATGAATGATGTTGGGAAGTGTTTGTGTAGACTTACTCCCAACGAGGGGATAGTGTGCCTACTAATATTGTTGTTATGTGTTTATGTGTTGCCATGACTTCTTTAAATAATGCATGTTCGTGAACATTTGAGTTTTGAAAGAAAATGAGTTTATGTGGATTATTTTCCTCATGAGGTAATGCATTGAGTATGAGTGCCTATTGTACTTTATGAGAAGGATATATGAGCATGTTTTAGTTGGGAGTTGAGAATTCCTCCTTAAATGAAATGTTTGTTGACAAATGATTGCTTATGAGGTCCATGAGAGTATGTTGAGCATGTTATGACTAAGAGAAGGTAGTTCCTCCTATGAATATGAGATATGTTGCATTTCATGCATCTTGGGTTGCTAGATGTAGTTCCTACTTTCTTGTGATTGCATTGTTTAGGTCTTGAGATAGAGTTGATGTTTCCTCCTATAAGTTGTGCCTTTTTTTTATGTTGCATGCATGATGGGCTGCTAGTCTCGAGTCTTTATTTCCCTAAAGTGTCATTCGAGGACGAATGTTTCTAAGGGGGAGATAATGTGACGCCTCACAAAATGATAGGTTGAGCTAGAGCCTAAACGTGAGGGTTAATGTCAAGAGTTAAGGGGTTTAGTGGTTAAACGTTAAGATATGTACTAGACCCTGTAGTTTAAAAGACCTTTAAGGTTGGGTTCAAGGTTGCAAGGTCAAGAACCAAGCCAAATGGGGCAAGCTTAAGCGAAAAGCAAAGGCTGCCCAAAGCTTCGCCAAATACTTCCCAAGGACCACGACCACTTTTATGACCAGTGGTCATTACCATGGTCCGTGAAAGGGCTCGTGAAGGTCTCTTGGGCATGTGTGAGGCATTGCATTGATACCTAGTCACTGGCAAAGAACCATAACCTGCACCACGACTCGTGGTCTTGACCACATATCATGGTAGGTCTCGTGGTCTTGCCTTGGCATTGTGGAAGCCAAGGGTGCATAAAACACCATCTAGCCACTGCCTACCATCACCACGAGGGTCTTCACGACCCGTGGTGGCCACCACGAGTCGTGGTGCCACCGTGGTTGGCAAGGCAGTGTGTACAAGATTGGTGCCAAGACAAGGATCTCCTTCACGAGCCATTTCGCGGCTCGTGGTCATGACTACGTGCCATGGGAAGGCTCGCGGGATTGCTTTAGCTTGTTGAAGGTTGTGTCAAGTTGAAGAGGCTATTTCCTCAAAGACCACAGGAACCATCATGAGCTGTGGTGCCCTAGACGGTCCGTACAAGTGGACGTGAAGACCACTTAGGCTCAAGGGAGGCAAGGCAACTTTGCCTAGCTACTGCCCTATGACCACGACTCGTGGTCTTGACCACAGATCATGGGAGGTCTCATTAACTTTCCTTAGCCTTGGAGGGCTTGGAAAGTTGGAGGAGCACATTGGTCAAGGGACCACGGGCACCACCAAGAGCCGTGGTGCCTCTCACGACCCGTCAAAGTGGGCGTGGTCCCTGACGGGGGCTACCCAATTTAGGGAGTTTTAAGTAATTTCCTTTTCATTAATTATTAAGTGGGGTTGATTTTAAATTGTTTATATCATATATATAAATAGTTTTAAGTCTTAAAACACTTCATTAACCCATTATAACCCAAGACCACAAATCAAAACCCAACTACCCTCTTCTCCAAAAATCTTCTAACCTCCATTGAAGAACAAAGAAAGAGATCAAGGAAAGCTTGAAGGAAGGATATTTTCAATATGAATTTGGAAGGATTATACACCTAAGTTATGGGAGTTCTTCATCCTTGGGAAGCTATCATCCAATGATCCCTTTCAAAAGCTTTTAACTCCATTCTAGAAAACTCAATTAGCTAGGGTTTCAACTCAACTCCATGGATTCCTTTCAAAGTCACTTTTAAAGGTTGAATTATGTTTGATTATGAATATAAGACTGATTTTTTATGATTTTAACTCAACTTCTTCAAGAATTCATGAGACCCCCAACCCTAGCTATGGTTCTTCTTTACATTATGTGATGGTTTTGCAAGTTGGTCCAATTGATTGGATGTGAGTTAATTATGATGTAATTTCATGATTTATGTATGAATCTTCATGTATAATTGATTATCCTAAGATCCTATGATGAAATTGATATAGTCTAGGGTTATGCCATGCAAGAGGAAAATTGAGGGTTAGAGGTGACCTTCTAAGATTGATGAACTTCTTCATGTAATGCCTTAGATTAGATCACCTAGACATGAATTGATTTAGGGTAAAGCTTCTACATATGAATCGACTTGATTATGATTTATATGATGGATCGTTGTTGTGTAGTGTTGTGATTGAGTTTATATCTTTCCTATATGAATATAGTTGATCAAGAATGAGGCATGTGGTTAGTTTACCTTGAGAGTTAGGTGTACATAATGACCATGTGATGTATGGCTTGAGAGTATTGCTCATAATATAAAGATGACTCCTAGGACTTTAAAGGTAAAAGCTAAAAGAGATGAACTATGAATGTTGAGGCTTAAGAAGAAAGATATTATGTATGTTGAATTGTATGTGGTGGTATTGTGGAAACACTCCACCCACATGACCTACAATATGAGTAAATGAGCTTATACATGTAATGAATGAACTACTTAAATTCCGATGATATCCATGTCTATTATAATGAATGGTAGATCTGTTGATTTATATGGTCTATGATCCTTGAATGCAATGTATGTGAATTATGCCTGATTGTGATATTATATATATGAACACTTTGAGAGGAAGTGTCTATGATGATAATATTGTTGATTGTGTCATTGCAAGGACAATTACGCGCACACACACTTCATGCATAAACATGATTATGATGTATCAATGGTATTAATTGAAAGTATAATTCTCATATGCACCTTTACACATTGTTATTCATGAAATGTACATGACCATGATAATCATATTGTGTGGATTGAAAGTCCATTCTCATGAAAACACATGATCTTGGTGTGAAAGTTATTCTCACATACTAATGTTGATTCTAAGGTTGAAAGTACATTCTCACCTTTAATTAATCTATAAGGTATTTTGATGAATTGTATTGAATAAAGGATAGAGCATTACTTCACACATGTAAATGCAATTCAAGATTAATTATGTATAATTTGGGAAATAATGCTTAGCACCGAGTAGATATGGATAATAAGGTAAAGGCCCTTCTGCCAACGCAAAAGGTTGGGTCATCTAAGTGAACTCATGAGATGGAAGCTCCTCCGCCAATGCAATAGGTCCGATTTCTAGAAGCAATCTCCCTATACCATAACTATGTGCCCACATAGGTCTTTAACTAGTGGATCCTTCTTATAGCTATACATTTAGTTCTACCTTAGGCAAGCAGGACACCTTCTTTCGGTGTGGGGTTATACGACATCGGATTCCATGTAGCACACATGGTCTATGTCGGTTAAAATAATATGAATTATGAATAAGTATATTTGTTATTTACTATGGTTCCTTAAGAGGTTCTACCTAGTGTGAATGGGGGTAAGGGACTCCATTCATACATTGTACAAGTAGGATTTGAGAGTGGGCATGGTAGGGTTCCTTATGCTATGAAGATATATGAATCTATGTATGCATGATATGGGTTGTTGTTATGAATGAATTTACTTATTACAATTTAAGAATATGAATGGCTCTTTGTCTATATGTGTTGGGTATAAATAAGGTCAAGGTATGTTGTACATGATCATGGTGGCCTAGAAGTGATACTTAGTTTAGATAGGATTATGGGATCCTATCTATTCATTGAACAAGGAGGGCTTTAGGTTGCTTATGTTATACTCTATTATGATGAGATGATCTTGATGTGTGACTATGTGTATGAACTATGTTTTGTGAAGGTTGGGACATGTAATATGTTTATGTTGGAGACTATGCTTGTAATTATGATGATATCTCTTATTTCATGATGAATTGTATATGAGTTGTCTTATGAGCTACATTCTCCAACTATTTCAAATATGATGTTCTAAAATGGCATATAGCATGATTTCAAATGAAATGTCCCCTTTATGCATGTTTTAAGGATTTTTATGCATGGCTTCCATACTTAGTAGTTTTTGTCTTAACCCCATCTTTCTACATTTTCTATAAGTGTAGGCTTTGGAGATATTGGATTCCATCCTCGTGTCTAGGACTCTAGTAGATCAAGAAGAAGAACATTGGTGAGTCCTCATATTATTCGAGGGCACAACCATATGTCCCTTATGTCTTTACTTTCATGTTTTTGACTTATGTAAGGGCTATGTCCCTAATATTGTATTTCGAGAGTTTTATTCCAAGTTGATAGATGGTTTCAGACATAGTGTCATAGATTCTCTTTCATTTTATAAAAGACTTTGTGGTAAAGAAAAGTTTTAAATTCCGCACTATTTTCCTATGCTTTTATGTTCAAGTTATGCTATCAAGCTTGTATGCGACCCCTTCGGGGTCAAGTACACCGTGTTATGTCTAGGGGGTACCGCTAGGTCGTGACACTGGGACATGCCCTAGCTAAATCTAGCAAAACTAAAACTAAAGACTAAAAGCAAAGAAAACATGTATGTCGTCCTTGGTGAATGAGGTCTCACCACTGATACTGCTGAGCTGAAGTTTGGGAACTGATCTATACGTGATTTGGAAGCTGAGGACCTGAATATACATCACGAGAAGATGTAGCGCAAAGTATGTGTCAGTAATTGAAAGGTACTGAGCATTCAGGATAGAGTAAAGCTGAACAATAAATAGAACTGAACAAAGCTATAAAGCAATGATAAGATCTGAACATGATAAATATGCTAAACATACTGAATACAATGATCAGGTTTATAGCATGCTGAGACTGAAATCTGACTATAACTGATAAAATGGTCAATGCAAAAGAATCTGACTGTGGAAGCTACTAATAATCGACATAAAAGTACATGAGCTAAATGTGGAGTCCGATGTATATGCCCCATCGAGAGGACCCAATATACCTTGCCAGAGGTATAGAGCCATGACTGGCGTGATCACTAAAATGTAACGCCCACGGAAGGGACTTATAAACTTACGTGGGCACATAGTTCTGGAACTTGAGGGTGACTGACCCTAGTCCACTCGGTATTAAGCTACTCCCAATTAGAATGTATATACACAATATTATGAGTTAAATGTTGAAGTACTGTATTGCTCAATTACTGACATACAAACTCTGAGAATGCAATAAATATAACTGATAATGTGACATTCGTAAACTGAAGCAAGTATATCTGAAATACTGACCTAGCATGTGTAATTCATGAACTAAAAGAACTACATAGCTAGGGTTCTGAATTTCATACAAGAAACTAAGCAACACTATGACTGATTTGGATCATTCTAACAGCTTAAACTCAACAGTTTCTAACATTAAAGAAACCCCAGGTTAAGATAATATTAAGGGAATCAAGATTCTGGCTGAAATCTTGGGACCCAATGGGTGAAAGGAACTCACCACTGAAAACCCACATACCTAGTGATGAATTCCATGGAGAAATCTTTCGATTTCAGGGCTGAAACTGATGAAACTTTGTTGCGTTCTAGAACTAGGGTTGCTAGACTTTTTCCCTCTTGTTTTGCTCTAAGATTGATGAATCTTTTGTGAATGATTGATTAGGTTAGGTTCTAATTTAGTTTCTAGGGTAAAACTAACAAAAACCACGTATTTTAAGGGTTAAACGATGTAGTTTAGGGGTCCAACACATAAGGAAAAGAACAAGCGACCTCTGACTTAAAAGCTATCAGGACAACCGACAGACCATGGATGGACCGACAATCTGTTCTGGTCAGCCGTCGATCGATCTTAGAAGCTGAATCTTGAGGGTCCGACCCATGGCCCTAGACCATGGACCGTGGCCTGAACTACGGCCCGTAGGTCCTGGTGTGGGTTGACCTGACCCTCAGTTAATTATCTAGGGGGTTCAAGGAGGGGGATTACAGGTGGTGAACCACGGACCACTGGAACGGACCGTGGGTCACCCTACGGTTCGTGGTTGGTAGCCGTGGGTTGCACCTGCAACTTTTAAAATCTACATTTTGGGGGGTTTTCAGATATGGGGTATTACATTATCTCTCTTTTGGGAACATTCATCCTCGAATGAAGACTAACCTAGTTGAATAGGGAGGGAAAGAGCTGCAAACCCTACCACTAAGTAATAGAAACTGATTTCTGAATGAACTAAGTTCCAAGAACATGTAATTATGCTGAAAATGCAAGTAAAAACTGAAGGAACATCCTACTAAGATTGAAGTTACGCACGAATGACTGAAAACTGAAGAGGAACTATTACCTTAAGCTGTAATGGAATTGGAAGGAAAGAGATGAGGATACTTGGCCTTCATGGTTGCTTCTGCTTCCCAAGTAACTCCCTCTACGGATTGACTCCTCCACAAAACCTTAACTGAAGCGACTTCTTTGTTCATCAACCTTCGAACCTGACGATCAAGAATCTCAACTGGAACATCCTCATAAGTGAGACTATTCTTCACAACCATACTTTCTAAAGGTACTATGGATGCTGGATCACCCACGCACTTCTTCAACAACGAGATGTGAAAGACTGGATAGACTCTGCTAGTTCTACTGGCAACTCTAACTCATAAGCCAGTTTACCAACCCTTTCCAAGATCTTGTAAGTGCCAACATATCTAGGACTGAGCTTATCCTTTTTGCCAAATCTCATCGCCCCCTTAATGGGTGACTCTTTCAGTAAAACCCAATTATCAACTTGGAACTCCAAGTCCCTTCTCCTTACATCTGCATAGGACTTCTAGCGACTTTGGGCTGTCTTAAGCCTATCTCTAATGAGCTGAACTTTTTCCATGGCATCATGAACTTAATCAGGCCCTATTAAGGCTCCTTTACTTACTTCAAACCAACAAATTGGAGATCTACTTCTACGCCTGTATAATGCCTCATAAGGGGCCATCTGAATGCTAGAATGGTAGCTATTATTGTAGGCAAACTCTATAAGAGGAAGTTGATCATCCCAACTACCATTGAAGTCGATCACGTAAGATCTAAACATGTCCTCTAAGTTCTAAATGGTACGCTCTGCCCGACCATTCGTCTGTGGATGAAATGTTGTGCTAAGATTAACCTGAGTACCAAGACCTTTCTGAATTGACTTCGTGAAATGAGAGGTAAACTGAGGACCTCTATCTGAGATGATAGACAAAGGAACCCCATGTAACCTGACAATCTCATTAATGTAAAGCTTGACGTAGTCCTCCGTCGAATCTGTAGTCTTAACAGCCAAAAAGTGCACAGACTTAGTAACTCTGTCAACTATTACCCAAATGGAGTCATGTTGTCTGCGAGTACGAGGTAAACCTGTAATGAAGTCCATGTTAATCCCACTTACAAGTTGTCACAACCCAAGGCTAGCCCCTAGATGCGACATAGCGTACTCAACCCCGAAGAGGTCTTATACAGGCCTCATAACATTCTTGAACATAAGGTCATAGGAAAATAACGGGGAATTAAAATTTTCTTTACAATCGAAAACATTTCTTTCATAAAACCAAGCGGAAGACTTTCTAAAATTTGTCTCAAACCATCTATTACTTTGAATACCACATTGGGACATAGCCCATACAAAGCTCTAAACATAAAGTAAAAGACATAAGGAACAAGGTGGGTTTGTCCTCGAAACTATGAGGACTCACCAAGTCTTCATCTCTAAGCTCCTTAGAGAACATATCCTTCAAGTATAGATCATCAATATCTCCCAAACCCTACACTTTGGTAAAAAAGACAAATATGGGTTAGCACAATTAAGTACTAAGTATGGAAGACATGCAAAAACATGCTTAAAATGGACATTTTATTTGAAAGTCATGCTTTATGCCAATTTGAGAAAACCTTCATGAACATGAGTATAATAGGCATAATATACAAACATAACCAACATACAAGTCATTTTTATCACATTAGAACATAATCAACATATAGACCATTTCTTCACATTGGAGCATAATCAACATATAAACCATTACCTTCACTTTAAGCCTTTACCTCAAGTAACCCTCAAGCTATACCTTGGGCAATACCACCATCCACACTAAAGTACCACCTTAAGGCCACCAAAAGTGAACTTACCAAACAACCTTTCCATCTTTATACAATACTCATACATAGAGACATAAACCTTTCATAAATCATATCAACACGTAAGGACTATCATCTAGGGGAACTCTTAAGTCATACTTGTGCAATGTATGAGTAGCATCCCATACTCCTACTCACACTAAGTACTCCTTTGAAACCACCATAGACAAGTCACATTCATGCTCAATAAGTCATAACAAGGAAGTAACTCATAATACAATCAAAGTATAGCATGCATCATCTCATTTAAGCAAAAGTCAACATTCTTCATTAACTTCATTACCTTAAGAGAACCTTTATTCATTAGACATAAAACAAACATTCTTCATTCACATCATCATAAGAGCACATTCATATCACTTAACATTATAAAGGAACACACGATGCCTACTCTCAAAGCCTACTTGTACAATGCATGGATGGCGTCCCATACCACCACCCACACTAAGTAGTGCATTCTTAAGAAGCCATAGTTCATTAACATTCTTTGTGGGGGTAAGCCTTAACCGACATAGACCATGTGAGCAATTAATGGAATCTTGGTGTCACCCTCACCGGATAAGGGATTCCTACTTACATAAGGTAAGACCATTGTATTTAGCTTAAGTGGATCCACTAGCTAGACCTATGTGGGCACATAGTTTATGGGATAGGGAGATTGCTACTAGATACCCCGCCTCAACTCACAGATGAGCATCCATCTCAAGAGATTGCTACTAAGTACCTCACCTCAACTCACGGATGAGCACCCATCTCAAGCCATATCCATTCGGTGCTTAGTATTACTCCCTACAGAGTACTTTACATTCATTTCATTCGTTCATTATTGGGTAAGAGATTGTTACTAGATACTCCGCCTCAACTCATGGACGAGTATCCATCCCAAACCCAACATTCATTCATTGGAAAATTCATAGATTCAAAGATGAGAATAACCTTTCACCTAAGAATCCCCATATTGTGATGAAGTCCTTTCACAACTTGTCATTATTATTCATTAGGGTACAATTGAGAATTGCCTATCAATGAATACTTCATTCATTATCCATTCATGAGTGTGTGTGAATATGTGAGAATAGCCTTTCACAAATAGCATCATCATTCATAAGTGTTAATTGAGAAATAACCTTCAATCATAACATAATTACATTCTAAACATGATCATAACACATTCACTGAGATCACAAACATATACTTCACATCATAATCATACATAATCCTTCATGAAATTGCCCCCTTAGGGATATGAACCAACATCAACCCATTAATCCAAACTACTACAATAGAATAGGAAATTGACATGATTCAACAACTTAATTCAATATAAACATCAACAATTCAACATACTTGCATAGTCAATTAATTCCCAATCACAAATCACAATTTAGAAATTTGGGGGAAAACATGGGTTCTAGTAAGAAATCATCTTAATTAACCTTTAAATGCACAATTCATTCATAATTCAATGCAATAAAGCCTTTAGAAAACTTTTAGGATCGAACCCATGCATAGATTGAAAACTAGGGTTTTTGGGTAAACTTTGAAGACTTGTAATCACTTTTGAAATTCGCTCCTTGAAAGAAACTAAGTCAAGGATGAAGACTACCATACCTTTTATGGAAGAAATGCACGAAAATCCCCTGAAAAACTTGAAGTCTTGACATTGGAACCTTGAAGTCTTCACATCCAATGGAGGTTTTTGAGAGAGAACTTTTGGAGGGGAAGGGAGGTTTGTATTTTGGGTTTTGAATTAATGAAGTCTAAAATATGTTTCAATACTTTAAAAACCCTTAAAATAAATTAATAAACCAATTAAAACCGTCCCCCAACTAAACTGAACTTAAAAGCAATTTACCAAACTAACCTCCACTTGGCCGAACCCTTGACAGCTTTTGTAGGTGTGATCCACAGACCACCATCCACGGAGCGTGGCTGGGTCCACGGACCATCCTGCATGGGTGTGGTTCGTGGCTGCAACTCCCACTTTGGGACCTTGACCCACGAAGGCCATCCACGGGGTGTGGATTGACCTACGGGGTGGAGGTCCCATCCGTGGTTCACAAAATTTTTGGTAGCTTTTTGGTTTCAAGGGGTCTTGGGGGTTAGGTTTTAGGGTCCTCCTCAAGAACCCCTAGGGTGGTCCTTATGGAGTCGTACCTTGATGTTTAACCCCTAAACCCCTCAACCTAAGCTCGGGACAACATGTTACAACATGAAACCTCACAGCAACTCAAAGACACGCTAGTTAGGCTCTAGTTTCACTTATTCGTTTTACGGGTCCTTACTTTATCCCCCACTTAGGAACATTCGTCCTAGAATGAAACTTTGAACACATTAAGGGGTTAGCGACTCAAGACTAGCAGCCCATCATGCATGCAATATCATAAACAATGCAAAAAACTAGGATGAAACTTCAACTCCTTCTCAAACAACTCCATGCAACTCACGAAAGTACGAATTACAGCTACAAACTCATTATGCATGAAAACCTCAACATTACTCATTACATTGGAGGAGTTACCTTCTCCAACTCAAATCATGCTCATCATAACATCATTAAGCATATTATGCAATTTCTTCATAAAAGCACATTTAGGCATGTTAAACAATTCACCTCATGAAGCATATAGACAACTTATACTAAATGCAAATCAACATGAGGAACATAATTCATAGAAACTCATTGTATCATTTAAACATAAACTCATCAAGAACATGCATAACATAAGGAGACCATGGAAACACATAATCACACATGACTCTAAAACATGAAACAAGCCAAAAAGGAAGTCTTTGTGTTAGGCTTGAATAGGCATATAAAGAACGAGATAAGGATATCAGAACTCTCAACAACTTTTCTATTTAACATACTATCCCCCACTTAGGAGTAAACCCAACTAAGTCTTAACATGAAAATAACATAGGAACCTTAACAAGACATTAACCACTTATAAGAAACCATCAACATACCGGTACTTCTAAACTAGGAAGGTCCTCATTAAGCAACTCTTGCACACAAACTACCTTACCAACACCACTCAAGGTCTCATATGAGTCTACCACACCGGGTCTAAACTTCTCATACTCACTACACCTCTTAAGGTGAGAATATCAAACAAGCGTAATTCATGAACATCAAGGACACTCAATGGCCTATCATCTAAGCACATTAACCCCCACTTGAGAGAAAGCCTATACTAGCTCTTTTAAACTTTTCTTCTTTCCATTATAAGGTCGGAGAAAAACATCATCACACCTTCACACTCAACACATCTAGGCATTTCTAAAACACCACATTTCATCAACTCTTTCTACATACCTCAAAAATCATCTTGACTAATTCGGATTCTACCAACAACACACGTAACCATAAAGCAACCCATTCATACTAAAGTCAATACCACAATCTATCATCTCAAATCTATCAAGTCACATAGTCATAATTGGCATCACCACCAACCTTTCTCCCTTAGACCTTATAACATACTCCTTTCAAGTGGTCATACACTAAAGACCATCGGATAAGGAATAAGAGAGAGATACATTATAAATTTAAACTCTATGGCACGACTTGAAGAATGACGAAGTGAGACTTTCTTAACACCCAATAGCCTCCTATTCATAAATGTGGCGCGCTTCACACTATGAACAAGACTCTACTAGATGTGGTTTGAGACATCCTAAGACCATTCCAAAATCTTATGCTCTGATACCATGCTTGTCATGACCCAAGGCTAGCCCCTAGATGTGGCACAATGTACTCGACCCTGAAGGGATCTTATACAAGCCTCATAGCATTCTTGAACATAACATCGTAGGAAAATAAAGCGGAATTAAAACTTTCTTTACAATCAAAAACATTTCTTTCATAAAAGCAAGTGAAAGACTTTCTAGACTTTGTCTCAAAACATCTAATATTTTGAATACAACATTGGGACATAGCCCATACAATGCTCTAAACATAAAGTAAAACATATAAGGAACAGGGTAGGTTTGTCCTCAAAACTATGAGGACTCGCCAAGTCTTCATCTCCAAGCACCTTAGAGAACCTATCCTTCAAGTATAGAACATCAATATCTCCCAAACCCTACACTTTGGTAAAAAGGAGAAATATGGGTTAGCACAATTAAGTACTAAGTATGGAAGCCATGCAAAAACATGCTTAAAACAGACATTTTACTTGAAAGTCATACTTTATGCCAATTTGAGAAAACCTTCATGAACATGAGTATAAGAGGCATAATATACAAACATAACCAACATACAAGTCATTTCAGTACATTAGAACATAATCAAGATATAGACCATTTCTTCACATTGGAGCATAATCAACATATAAACCATTACCTTTACCTTAAGCCTTCACGTCAATTAACCCTCAAGCTATACCTTGGGCAATGTATGGATAGCGTCCCATACCACCATCCATACTAAAGTACCACCTTAGGGTCACCAAAAGTGAAATTACCATTCAACCTTTCTATCTTTACACAGTACTCATACATAGAGACATAAACCCTTTCATAAGTCATATCAACACGTAAGGACCATCATCTAGGGTAACTCTAAGTTATACTTGTGCAATGTATGAGTAGCATTCCATACTACTACTCACACCAAGTAATCCTTTGAAACCACCATAGACAAGGTACATTCATAGTCAATAAGTCATAAAAATGAAGTAACTCATAATACAATCCAAGTATAGCATGCATCATCTCATTTAAGCATAAGTCAACATTCTTCATTAGCTTCATTACATTAAGAGCACCTTCATTCATTAGACTTAAAACCATCATTTTTCATTAACATCATCATAAGAGCACATTCATATCACTTAACATTATAAAGGAACACACCATGACTACTCTTAAAGCCTACTTTTCTGATGCATGGATGGCGTCCCATACCACCACCCACACTAAGTAGTATATTCTTAAGAAGCCATAGTTCATTAACATTCTTTATGGGGGTAAGCCTTAACCGACATAGACCATGTGAGAAATTCATGGAATCCTGGTGTCACCCTTACCGGAAAAGGGATTCCTACTTGCCTAAGGTAGGACCATTGTTTTAGTTTAAGTGGATCCACTAGCTAGACCTATGTGGGCACATAGTTTATGGGATAGTGAGATTGCTACTAGATAGCCCGCCTCGACTCACGGATGAGCATCCATCTCAAGAAATTGCTACTAAGTACCCCGCCTCAACTCATATATGAGCACCCATCTCAAGCCATATCCACTCGGTGCTTTGCATTATTCCCCACGGAGTATGTTACATTCATTTTATTCATTCATTATGGGATAAGATATTATAATTAAATACTCTGCCTCAACTCATGGATGAGTATCCTTCCCAAACCCAAAATTCATTCATTGGAAAGCTCATACATTCATATATGAGAATAGCCTTTTACTTAAGAATCCTCATATTGTGAGGAAGTCCTTTCACAACATGTCATTATCATTCATTAGAGTACAATTGAGAATAACCTTTCAATGAATACTTCATCATTAACATAATCATAGAACTTCATTCATGAGTGTGTGTGAGTATGTGAGAATAGCCTTTCACATATAGCATCATCATTCATAAATGTTAATTGAGAAATAACCTTCAATCATAACACAATTATATTCTAAACATGATAATAACACATTCATTGAGATCACACATATACTTCACATCATAATCATACACAATCCTTCATGAAATTGCCCCCTTAGGGCTATGAACCAACATCAACCCGTAAATCCAAACTACTACAATAGAATAGGAAACTGACATGATTCAACCACTTAATTCAATATAAACATCAACAATTCAACATACTTGCATAGTCAATCAATTCCAAATCACATATCACAATTTAGGAATTTTGGGGAAAACATGGGTTCTAGGAAGAAATCATCTCAATTAACCTTTAAATCCACAATTCATTCATAATTCAATGCAATAAAGCCTTTAGAAAATGTTTAGGATCGAACCCATGCATAGATTGAAAACTAGGGTTTTTGGGTAAACTTTGAAGACTTGTAATCACTTTTGAAATTAGCTCCTTGAAAGAAAATAAGTTAAGGATGAAGACTACCATACCTTTTATGGAATAAATCCACAAAAATACCTTGAAAAACTTGAAGTCTTGACCTTGGAAGCTTGTAGTCTTCACCTCCAATATATGTTTCTAGAGAGAGAACTTTTGGAGGGGAGGGGAGGGGAGGTTTGTATTTTGGGTTTTGAAATAATGAAGTCTAAAATATGTTTTAATACTTTAAAAACCCTTAAAATACATTAATAAATCAATTAAAACCGTCCCCCAACTAAACTACACTTAAAAGCAATTTACCAAACTAACATTCACTTGGCCGAACCCTTGACAGCTTTTGCAGGTGTGATCCACGGACCACCATCCACGGAGAGTGGATGGGACCATGGACCGTCCTGCATGGGCATGGTTTATGGCTGCAACTCCCACTTTGGGACCTCGACCCACGAAGGCCATCCACGAGGCGTGGATGGACCTACGGGACATAGGTCCCATCCGTGGTTCCCTAAATTCTTGGCAGCTTTTTGGTTTCAAGGGGTCTTGGGGGTTAGGCTTTAGAGTCCTCCTCAAGGACCCCTAGGGTAGTCCATGGGGAGTCGTACCTTGAGGTTTAACCACTAAATCCCTCAACCTAAGCTTGGGACAACATTTTACAACATGAAACCCCACATCAACTCAAAGACACTTAGGCTCTAGTTTAACTTATTCATTTTACGGGGCGTTACACAAGTAGAAATGTTGATCTCTTGAGTCATACCCCCTGGTTTTTGATGTTCTACCTTCACTTGCTGACAATTGGGGCACTTATCCACAAAATCTGCTATATCCCTTTTCATGCCATTCCACCAAAAGACTTCCCACAGATCACAGTATATCTTAGTGGAGCCTGGATGAATAGAATACCTATAGTTTTGGGCTTCTGCAAGAATATTTTGTCTCAACTCATCCACCTTAGGAACACATAAACTACCCTGATAGCGAAGCACACCATCTCCCCCTTGGTAGAAAACCTCAACCCTCTGCTGATGGACTGCACCCTTTAGTTGAAGCAATATTGGATCACTCTCTTGCTTTTCCTTCACCTCCTCTACCAATGAAGATTCTGACCCATTTTGAATTGTTACACCACTATTTTATATGCTTATAAGGTGAACTCCCAGACGAGCAAGCCGGAGAACATCCTTGGCTAATTCTTTCCTTTCTTCCTCTACATGTTCTACACTACCCATATATAGTCTACTATGAGTATATGCTACTACATTAGCCTTACCAGGATGGTAATGCACACTCATATCATAATTCTTGGGTAACTCAAGCCATCTCCTCTGGCGAAGATTCAACTATTTCTAGGTGAACACATACTGAAGGCTCTTATGGTCAGTGAACACATCTACGTGAACACCATATATGTAATGACAAGGTCATAAGTTGGATAATTCTTCTCATGCACCTTATGATGTCTAGAAGCATAAACTATAACCTTACCTCGCTGCATCAATACAAAACCTAGGCCGACTCTGAATGCATCACAATAGATCACATAACCATTTGAACCCTCTCGTAGAGTCAAAATAGGTGTTGTAGTCAATCTAGTTTTCAGTTCTGCGAAGCTTTTCTCACAATCATATGACCACTGAAACTTAACCTTTTTCTGAGTTAACTTAGTCAATGGAGTAACTATGGATGAAAATAATTCCACGAACCTTCTATAATAACCTTTAAATCTAAGAAGCTTCTGACATCTTTAGAATATGTAGGTCTTGACCATGTTTCATCGCTTTTATATTCTGAGAATCCACTCGGATCCCTTCGGGGGACACAATATGCCCAAGAAAAGCAACAGACTGTAACCAAAACTCACACTTACTGAACTTAGCGAATAACTGGCGATTTTTGAGAGTTTCCAAGACAAACCTCAAATGATTCGCATGTTCTTCCTCATCCCTTGAGTAAATGAGGATATCATCAATAAAGACGATAACGAATATGTCCACATACTGCTTGAACACTTTGTTAATCAAATCCATGAAAGTTGCAGGAGAATTGGTTAGTCCAAATGACATAACTACAAATTCATAATGACCATACCAAGTTCTAAAGGTTGTTTTCAGGATGTCACTATCTCTGACTCTAAGCTGATTATAGTCGAATCTGAGGTCTATTTTCAAGAAATGACTAGCACCCTTAAGTTGGTCGAACAATTCATCAATCCTGGGAATAGGGTACTTATTCTTGATTGTGGCTTTGTTCAACAGCTGATAGTCGATGCACATTGTGAGAGAACCATCCTTATTTTTCACGAACAACAGTGGTGCACCCCATGGGGAGATACTATGTCTGATGAAGCCCTTATGTAGAAGGTATTTTAATTGTTCCTTCAATTCCTTAACCTTGGTTGGAGCCATTTTGTAAGAAGGAATAGAAATAGGCTGGGTATCTGGGAGTAGATCAATTCCAAAGTCAATCTCCCATTCAGGGGAAACTCTGGGAAGATCTACTGCAAACACTTCTGGAAACTCATTAACTACTGGAACTGACTCAAGAGTTGGGGTTTCGGAGCTTGAATCCTTGAGCTGAACAAGGTGATAGAGATACCCCTTAGATATCATCTTTCTGGCCTTAAGGTAAGAAATGAATCGACCCATAGGAACTGAGCTACTACCCTTCCATTCTAAGATTGGCTCGTTTGGAAACTAAAAACAAACGATCCTAGTTCTACAATCGACTGAAGCATAACATGAATGTAACCAATCCATGCCTAGAATGATATCAAAGTCTACCATTTCTAACTCTACAAGATCTGCTGAGATGACTTTCTGGGAGACTATGACAGGACAATTTCTGTATACCAGTCTAGCGATAACTGGGTCACCGACTGGAGTAGAGACTGAGAAGGGTTCTGAGAGAGTTTCTAGACTAACATTAAAGTTTACTGCTATATAACGAGTTACAAAGGAAAGAGATGCCCCTGGATCTAACAAAGCATAAACATCTAAATTAAAAACTCGTAATGTACTAGGGACTACATCAGGAGAATCTTGTAGATCCTGGCGAGACTGAAGAGTATACAACTTGTTCTGGTGATGACCGCCACTTGTACCTGATGAATTACCCTTCTCAGTCGGTCGACCTGCTGGTGCTGCTGAAGTTGTAGGCTGAGCTCTACCATTGTTACCTCCTTGACCCTGTTTAGAAAAAGGATAGTGACCATACCCAAAACATCTTTACTTAACCTGCGAGCAATTTCCACCACCCCATTTCTATTGAAAATACTCATAGTTTCCTGTGCTAGCCTTTTTGTTCTCCTTAGCCTGTTCCATAATCTTATCTCCCTCAACCTGCTGAGCATGAGTCATGATCCTAGAGATATTCATATTTTCCAGCAACATAGTGTTCGTACATTCTGTTTTCACTAAGTCAGATACCCCATATAGAAACGTGTTCATTTGAGCCTTGGAATGCAACCATGTGAGGAGCATACCTAGAGAGCTGGGTGAACTTGAGTCTGTACTCTTGGACTATCATGTTACCTTGCCTCAAATTCATCAATTCCTGAGCTCTTGCCTCCCTCAACTCTCTTGGGAAAAACCTTTCCAAAAAAGTCTCACTAAAGCACTCCTAAGTGATAGGAGCTGCATCCGTATCCCTTTTTTCTTACCATTGAGTAAAACAGATGTGATCTACATCCTTAAACTAGTAGGATGCTAAATCCACCCTATCATTCCCAGTCACTTGCATCACTCCAACGATCTTCTTGTCCTCATCTGTGAAGTTTTGGGGATCCTCACCAATACGCGACCCTAAGAACTCAGGCGGATTCATACTAATAAAATCACAATCACTGCCTGCCACTGATCCACCACTAGCATTTGCATGGACTTGAACCTGCTGGTTGTTCTGGTTGGTCACACTCTGAGCCAAAAGCTGAATGGAGTTCTGAAACTTAGCATTCAAAACTTTATGATCTGGGACTGGAGGAGGTGCATTAGCGTTGCATGCGTTCATATTCCTTCTGTAAGCTCTACGAGCAGGCATGATCTGAAATGCATAATGACGAGTTACAATGAGAAGTTGTATCATACCTCAGCACGATAAGAGTATCAAAGAAGTGAAGTTTTCCTAAAACACTTCGTAGCCTCCCCCTTATTAGATGTGGTGCACTTCACATCCATGAAATGGGCTCTACTTAGTGCGGCTTTTCAGACATCCTAGGACTCTTAAACCTAGTGCTCTGATACCAAGTTTGTCACGCCCCAAAGCTACCGCAGGACGTGGACACGGGCCCTAGGATCACGAGTGACCCCAAGCTAGCATATTATAGGCATACTAAATAAACTGAAGTAAGGAAATATAGCGCGGAAGCTAAATTATAAGATAAACTGAAATGAAATTATGGGGAGCACCCATAACTATCTGAATATATAAGAATTGAGAGTTAAAAAAAATGAAAGGTCAAATTCAAGTGCTAAAGCTGAAACTAACTATGTCTTAAATAAGCCTCTAACTGACTAGAAGTGCTGGGACATGCCCCAGATAAATCTAGCAAAACTGAAACTAAAGACTAAAAGCAAAGAAAACATGCCTGTCGTCCTCGGAGAATGAGGTCTCACCACTGATACTGCTGAGCTAATGATCGGGAATCGACCTATGCGTGATCTGGAAGTTAAGGACCAGAACCTACATCACGAGAAGATGTAGCGCAGAGTATCTATTAGTACATGAAAGGCACTGAGCATTAAGTATAGAGTAAAGTTAAACAATAAACATAACTGAACAAAGCGATAATGCAATGATAAGATATGTACATGATAAATATGCTAAACATACTGAACATGAACTAACTGAATACAATGACCAGGTTTATAATATGCTAGGACTAAAATCTTACTGTTATTGATAGCATAGTCAATGCAAAAGAATCTGACTGTGGGAGCTACTAATAACTGACATAAAACCACATAAGCTAAATGTGGAGTCCAATGTATATGCCCCATCAAGAGGACCCCATATATGATGCCAGAGGTATAGAGGCATGACTGGAGTGATCACTAAAATGTAATGCCCACAGAGGGGACTTATCAACCTATGGGGGCACGTAGTTCTACGACTTAAGGGTGACTGGCCCTAGTCCACTCAGTAATAAGCTACTCCTATTTAGAATGTATATAAGCAATATTATGACTGAAATGCTGAAGTACTGGATAGCTCAATTACTAACATGCAAACTCTGAGAATGCAATAATTATAACTGATAATGTGACATTCGTAAACTGAAGCATGTATATAAAAATACTTGACCTAGCATGTGTATTTCATGAACTAAAAGAACTACATAGCTAGGGTTCTGAATATCATATAAGAAACTAAGAAACAATATGACAATCTGATTTGGATCATTCTAAAAGCTAAAACCCAACAATTTCTAACATTCAAGAAACCCTAGGTCTAGATAATATTAAGGGAATCAAGATTCATACTGAAATCTAGGGACCCAGTATGTGAAAGAAATCCACTTGTGAAATCCCACATACCTGATTACGAATTCCACGGAGAAATCTTTCGATTTCGGGGCTGAAACTGATGAAACTTTGCTCTGTTTTTGAACTAGGGTTGCTCGACATTTTCCCTCTTGTTTTTCTCTAAGATTGGTGAATTTTTGGTGAATGATATATTAGGTTAGGTTCTAATTTAGTTTCTAGGCTAAAACTGACCAAAACCACGTAGTTTAGGGGTTAAATGACGTAGTTTAGGGTTCCAACGCATAAGAAAAACACCAAACGACCCTTGACTTAAAAGCTTTCTTGCCAACAGAAGGACAATCCCGATGCACCGTGGATGGACCGACGGTCTATTATGGTCAGCCTTCGATCGATACTGGAAGCTAAATATTGGGGTTCTAACCCACGACCCTGGACCATGGACTGTGGCCTGACCTACGGTCTGTAGGTCTTGGCGTGGGTTGACCCTTAGCTCATTTTCTGGGGGATTCTGGAAGGGGGTTGCAGGTGGTGAACCATGGACCACAAGAACGAACCATGGGTCACCCTACGGTCCGTGGCTTGCACCTACAACTTCTTAAATCTGCATTTTGGGGGGTTTTCGGATACAGGGTGTTACATTTTCTATCCCTTTATATCATGTTTTATCTTGGTGAATTGCATGTCATAAAACGTCCTCTTTTAGCATGATTTAAATGTTTTATGCATAGCTATCATACTTGGTACATTGTTTTTTACTAACACATAATCTTGCCTTCATATCCCCAAATGTAGGGTCTGACAGTCAGGTTTCTCAGTTTCGTGGCTAGTGGTTGATTACGAGGTTTCCGAGCTTTGTTGAGTCCTCATGCTTTGAGGATGGGCTTTTATTGTTTTATTTTCTTTCTTGTATTTTAGTATTGGACATGATGTATGGGCTAGGCCAGATTTCATTCTATTAAATTAGATTGCTATTGAGACAAAAAGTTTAGACTTCTGCTTTTCTTTTATAAAAACTATTGGACTTGGACTGTTGTTTTACTTCTTATGTTCTATTTCTCATGTCATGAATGCTAAGTGGCTAGTATGGGGTCTCTCAGGGTCCCATACGCTATATTTCATCTAGGGGATACCAATGGATTGTGACGAACTTGGTAATCAGAGCACAAGGATTAGAATGGTCCTAGGATGTCTCATAAGCCACGTCGAGTAGAGTCTTGTTCATGATTGTGAAGCCGATTTGACGTTTCAGGCACACTTCATCCAATTCTAGGTGTTCAACGATCATAAATCACTATAAGCCCTAATTAAATGAGTTGGGGTCGAATCCCACAGGGAGCGGTACGTGTTTCAGATTCAATAAGGAAGTATGCATGTAGTGTAATCAGTCATAAGAATAGAAATTATCGATTAAAGACATAATCAAGTAAAGGGGTGACACAAATGTCAAATTATAGTGGGGGATTGGTTTTAGTTATCAACTACAACAGTCGAAAACAATAAAAATTAACAATAATGAGATGGATTCTTGGGATGTGATGGATTATAGGCAAATATAGACATATGGGTCATTGCAACTATTAGTAAATAGCTAGATATTAGTGAGTAGGCTACGCTATAAGGGAGGTAATTTTCTCTCGAATAATTACCCCGAATCAGGTGATTTCTCTTGAACAACAACAAGCATGCAAATTAAGAGCAGCCCACACCTTAGTACATTCACTCTCTCGAGCAAATTGTGTGGAATTGGGTTTAGGATTCACTCTCTCGAGCTAAACCCAGATCAACCCAATACCCAAAAACTATTAATCAAAAACCTTAGTTCTAAAACGTCTCTCCCAAGCAAGCCAAGAACACAAACATAGAACTGCATTTGCATCTACAACTCTTAAATTAAACCACAATTAATGAATAAAATCACTTTTAAATAGCATTTAAATTAACAATTAGCAATACTCATAAGCTAAATCAGCCCATAATCACATGATCACACCCCAAGAATTGGGGTTTTAGCTAGACATTATAAAAAGGTAAAAACACTTATCAAATTGATTATCCATCAACTCGGTAAACATAATTTCATCCTTACAATGCTCCACTTTGATGAATATGAAAGACCCACTTTCAATTGCTCAAAAATGAATTGCTTCAATCCCTCAAAGCTAAGGTAAAACTCTGGAGAAAACTATCTTAGATGTATAAGAAAATTAAAAAGATTATTCTCAAAAGATTACTTGATACTAAACTAAATGATCAAAATCCTATTTATAGTCGCCAAACATGTGCTACGATAGCCAATTCGGCGAAGTAAGTCAGGCTCGCCAAACCACTCGGTGAGCCACCCTTTGGTCTCTTCCATCTCCCTTTCGCCTTAGCATTCAACATTCTCAAGGTTCGTAACTTTGGGCGATTTATCTTGGCCTCGCAGAATCACTCGGCGATCCGCCGACTGCTCCTTTTTGTAATTGACTTGGTTCTTTCCTTCAAGGCTTGGCACACTAGAACTTTAGGTGGTCAGATGAGCCACTCAGCGACATGTCGAGCTCTCTTGGCGATCCTCAGGCTCGCTCTTCTTCATTTCTTCTGTTTGTTTTGTTCCTTTTTGCTTGTTAGTTTCCTTGCTTTGTTCCTCAATCCATATACCTGAAAATCAAGGATTTAACATCAGTTATTGGCACAAAATAAGCTTTTGAGAACACTAAATCTATATAAACAAATCTTCGACTCATTAACACCACCAACTTAAACTTTTGTTTGTCCTCAAGTAAAACTCAAGTTCAGCAGTTCAAAAAGGATGTCTCAAACAGTGCTTCATAAGACTCAATCATGAATGAACACAACAAGACTCAACTTACTCATGTAAGGATCAATTGTGCACTCAAAGATTCAATTAGTTACTCCATTATCAAAGGTGCTCAAGTTCATAATACTTGCTTTAAATGCAAGTTCAAGCTCAATAAAGGTACTAAAATGCTCTCACAACAAAAATGATTCCAAACTCACACACAATTTCTCAACAATTTACGGTTCTAGAATCACATACAAATCTCACAATCACAAGATGAACACATGCATGGCTTCACCAATAGGTTTGCCCTTATTTTCCAATCAACATTCGTTTCAGCTCACTCAAGATCAAAAAGGTCTTTCCAAGGCTTGTAACGGGGCTGAGTGTAAAGGTATGGTCATTTCGGCTCAATGGCTGCTACCCTCATGAAATGTGGTCTGAACATAATTTTTCTTCCTTTTCTTCATCATTTTAATAATGCTCAAAATTTACCCCATTATTCAACTTCCAATGGACTACTAGACACCCCATTTCTTTTTCAACTTTCACAACTATTTCATTCTTTTTCTTTTGCTTTCTTATTTTATTTCCCTTTTGTTTTTTTATATGGAGGTTTCCATCTTTTTCAAGACCATGACACAAAGGAGAATGTTTCACATTTCTTGATTTACCTTCTCTCTTCACCACACCCCCAACTTAGGCTTTTGGCCTAAGCTGGCTATTCAAACAAACCACACTTCATGAGAGTTATGGGTGAATGGATAAAGAGGGGTCCCAATTGTTCAAGCTTTTTCCAAGAAAAGGATTAAGCTCAAAGGGGTTCACGAAAGGTTCACACACCTCACTAGGTTGACCAGAAAAGAGGTATATTATCAAGTTGTTTCACTAATCAAAATTGTTGCCTAAGATCATTTCAAGAGCTTGCATCACTTAGTCAACCGGACCAACGAGGAAAATTTTAGGTGTCACCACACACAATGCTCAAGGTAAGCTCATCACACAAGGCATTGGTACCAATATCAAATGAGACTCATTCGAGCTAGTGTACAATGTTCATCACAAGAGACTTCATTCGATAACCGACTAGTCAAAATGAGATGCAAAAAGTTCACATATTTTCTATGCCACTTTATATGGCCTCATCGTAACAGCGCATGAATTTTTGTTTGATTAAGAGAACTATTCAAGTCATCGATATTGATCATAACCGATACTCAAATTTGCACAAGAACAACCACAGTCAAACACAACAAGAGGTGGCAAATTTTTTTAGATGGGTCAAAAACCATTCCTATTCAAAATAAGGAGCCACAAGCTCAAATGTCGACAAGATAGAATCAACAAACAATTTAAAACACAAAAACCCAATATATAGACATAAAATGTAATCAAAAGAGGTAGGTATGAAAATACCTCACCTCACCCACAAAAGAAAAGTAGTTGTCCTCAAATGCAACCAAAAATATCAAAATCACAAAAACAACAGAGAGGGAGGTAAAGAAAGATCATGTCTACACAGTCGCTCCATATGTCGGAGCATCAATGCCTGGGGTCACACTCTGATCTTAGACATCTATGCCTGGTGTATGCAACACTGGCTCCACTAGAGCTTGCCATGGACGTATCTATCAATGAAATCTGCATGGCTGAATGCATCATAGTCTCCTCAACCTCTGTCAAGCCCTCATATGTGGTCTCCTTTTAGAGACTGAGTTGCTTCTCATCAGTCTCTACCTCAGACTCGGCAGCACCCACCTCATCACCACAAACTTCATCTCTGGTGGTAGCTTGAGGAACATCAGAATCAGCTCGCAAATCACGGATCTCCACAGTCCCAAAAATCATCAACATATTTGTGGAATTCAACTGGTCCACGTCCTGTCTCAATTCAGCAATTGCGGCCTTTAAGGTCGTCACTGCATCAGTGGCTCTGTGACCTTTCTCACACACCTCTATCCTTGCCGTGAGGGCATTAATGGACTCTCTAAGAGGGTTACGGCAGCAGTGAGAGCAATCTCAATCATCCCCGAGACTGCAACCTTTATCCTGGAGGCCCGCACATAGCTAGAATGGGAAAGATGTCCCATCCGTAGTATTGCAACCTGGGTGAGTGGAGGTCGAGATGCAACAGCACTAGAAACAAACCTAGGAGGTAGGGGAGCAGTGGGAGAACTCAGAATCATAGAAGGGGCAGTTCTAAGGATACCTGAAGGCCCAGTGGCCGGACTAGGCAATACTATTTCTACAGCTTAAGTCTTAATATCAACAGCCGGGGATGAATTTACCGAGTCTGCCTTCTTCTTCTCAGTCTCATCCTTAAAGTACTCTGCCTCAATGCACTGGTTGTCAGTAGAGGAGGTGGGAATCACTTCCATATCCTTCTTCTCATCACGAGGCACTCGGCCTCTTTTGCACAACTCTGTGATCAACATCGGGAATGGGAGCGATGTTTGACGGTGGCTGACTCTGATGGCCATCACTTGGCCAATGATCATGCCCAAATTGAGGGACTTCCCAGCAATGATAGATCCAAGAAATGCCGCCTTCGTGTGGTGGAGGATGGACTCGTTCTGAGACAGCATGATTGTGATGCTCATAAACCCAAACCAGTACCTCACCGCCACATTTAATTCCTTCTTCTCTATGGCAATCTAACCTCAATCTACCTAGGAGTATCATCTGAAAGGATAGGAGGCAACCAACTTTTTATGACCTCTAGTGAAGTTGTCTTGATCATACTCTGGTAGTCCTCAACAATATTCTCTGTACACTTTAGGAATGCATTGATATCATCATTATCACACTTAACTTGGTTGCCCATGACAACCACCTAATCTACTGGCTTGAATGGAGCGGCCTTCCTCTTCCCTTTTGACATTGGAGCTCCGTAGGCAGTGTAGAACTCCCGAACCCAATTAGGAATGTAAGGGCCACAAGGTTTAGTGAAAATCTAGAACTTGTGGGACTTTAAGGTGCGCCATATCTTTGGATATTTTTCCACCACACCGTCTGTGGACAATCTCTTCTCATCAATAATAGTCCTCAGTCTCTCGGCCTTAAGTCTGTTAAGAGACCGGGGAGGAGGAACCTGTGCAAGTGGTGTTGGAACCACAGTCTGATCTAGAACAGTAGAAGGAGTAGTGGCATGGGGTACCTCGATTCTAGACAGATCATTCAACCTCTTGGAGCGCATTTAAGCTCTCCGGGCTAGTAGCAGCTGATCATCCTTATGCTTAAAAATCTCAGCCTGGGGATGCTGGTGCTCTCCCTCACTCTCAGAGGTAGTGAAGTGAGTAGCGTAAACTCTTTCACTATCGGAGCTGACCTTTGGTGACTCAGTAGCAGGCGCCTTGCCCTTTCCTTTACCCTTCCTACTTGTGGTATGAAATTTTGTTGCTTTTGGTTTGGATAAAACTGCATCCTCATTGATAGTGATTCCCTTTGCCCTCTTGCAGGGTGACATATCTCGTCCTGCTACTTTTGGTCTAGCCATAGCTGCAAAACACATTGGAAAAAGTTAGAAATAATTCAAGAGAAGTTGAAGAATTTTAAGTTGCAGAAAGAATCACCGAACCGATTGGCGAACCGCCGAGTCACTTTGGAGGGCCAGATCAAGCTCACCGAAAGGACTGTCTTGAAAATCTCCCAGAAATATGGCAGGTCAGCGATATGCACAACCTTTCAGCAAATCACCATTATCACTCGGCGAGCTCAGCTAGCCCGCCGAAAGTTACAGTGTGTTTTAGGGGTTAGGGGCCCAGAAAGGGTGATCAAGGGGACTTTCGGCGAGTCGCCAGGTGAACTCGGTGAGCTCAGGCTTCTCACCAAAAGTTACATAATCAAATCTAACCAAAACATGAAATTAAGGGTGATTAAGGGGGAAATTGGCGAACCGCCGAACGGTTCGGCGAGCTAGACCCAACTCGCTGAATTGCCCAACGTGCCAAATTTCAACCCCGTTTCCCAAATTCAAGCCCTCAGCCACCGAAAACTGAATCAAACTACACACTCATGCAATTAGACTCAGACCCATTCGACCCATGCCACCAGGGTACTCAGACTTCCCTCGCTTCACCCAACTAGACCCAACAAAAAGTTATTGCAACCCAACAAAATATGATCAATTTTAAATAACAAAATTTGGGAAATCATCATATTAAGAAACTTAAGCACGGTTTCGAAACAAAAATAGGCAAACTAGCACAACAATTACGATTTAAGCACACCCCAACACACATCAACAAGATTTAAACAAATGCATTCGAGTTCAACCGCTAATCAAGAGTTCAGAGTTAAGAAAACAAAAGTTTAAGTCGAAAGACAAGTTTGAAATGCTAGGCGGTAATGTAATCCAACTTTGAGCACGAGTCAAGAGAAAAAAGTGATAAAAATACAAGAATATATAAATCTAGAGTGCGGGTGAGATTGTACGAGGTTAAAATGAGGGAATATGAAAGATTTTGAAAATTTGAACTGTTTGTCCTTTTATAACCTTTCAGTTCGCGACCCTTTTGTTGGTATAAGTCATCCTCGCCGAACCACTCGGTGATCCTCCAAGTTGTGACTTACCTTGTTGAGTTTTACAGGACCTCTAGTTAATTTGGGGGTCCAAACAGCAAACAAAGTCGAGCTCACCGACCTGTTCGTGGAGTCGCCGACTAATCCATGGGTCTGCCAAATCTTACAGACTCCTACCTCTGATTTTTATGAGTCTAAAGGCGGTCCAAGAAGGGCTCGCCGACCTCTTCGATGAGTCACCGACTGGACTCTTGGCTCGCCAACCTAGTCTTTTCGAACACATTCCACTTTTCAACCTATAAAAGCAACTCTTGTTATTCCAAAAAAAAACACAAAGCAATAAAAACTTGGGTTGCCTCCCAATGAGCGCCTTAGTTAACGTCGTGGCATAATGCAAGTACCCATTCAAGCTTTGTTCTTAGGGTTGGCCATAGTATCACTAGGCAACCCCTCTTTGTATCTTATGTTGAGATGGGATGAAATCTGACCCATTTGGGTCTCCAATTTTGTTAGCAAGATGGAATGAGAGGTCATCATCCGATTGAGATCTGAGAGATTCTCTTTTATCTCTTTTAACACTCTGTCATACCCCTCAACTTTGTTAAGAATACGTAAGAGTGTATCTTCTATTTGACCACCCTCGTTATCCTTGGGATTTTGGCACTCATGGGGAGGAACATACCTAAGTTCCTTCCCCCCTCTATTCCATACTTGGTTACCACTTGGTCTTGAGTAATGTGCACATTGACTTCCTCCTTGATTACTTAGGAAGTCAACTTAGTTTTTGTACAACACTTCAAATTCCTTGATATGTTTTGCCAAGATATCTAGTTGGGTCATTATTTTGGCTAAGTTCTGGTCCCTATCTGGATCCTTGTTAATCTTGGTCATGCGATTGAGGAGAGCGGATGTTGTTGAATAAGATTGCCGCATTATACTACCCGGAAAGAATTGATCATTATCTTCGAAGGAGGGTGGCCCATTTGGCTACCATTTATGCTCATTTCCTCTATTCAGCAATCAACCACAACAAACAAAAACTAAAAGTAAGTAGATTTGACTATGGCTAAAAAGAACACAATTCAACTTCACCAAAAGAATTTCAAACAACACCACTCACTGGCAGCGGCGTCATTTTGATTTGACGTTTCAAGCATACCTCATCCAATTCTAGGTGTTCAACGATCGTTAATCAATATAAAACCCAACTAAATGAGTTGGGGTTGAATCCTACAGGGAGTTGTACGTGTTTCAGATTCAATTAGGAAGTATGAATGTAGTCTAATCAGTCATAGGAATATAAATAATTGATTAAAGACATAATCAAGTAAAGGGGTGACACCAATGTTAAATTGGGGGATTTTAGTTTTAGTTATCAACTACAACGGTCGCAAACATTAAGAATTAATAATAATGAGACGGATTCTTGGGATGTGATCGATTATAGGAAAATAAAGACATATGGGTAATTGCAACTATTAATAAATAGCTAGATATTAGTGAGTAGGCTAGGCTATAAGGGAGGTAATTTTATCTCGAACAATTACCCCGAATAAGGTGAACATCAACAAGCATGCAAATTAAGAGAAACCCACACCTTAATTCATTCACTCTCTCTCGATAAATGTGTGGAATTGGGTTTAGGCTTCACTCTCTCGAGCTGAACTCAGATCAACCCAATACCCACAAACTATTAATCAAAAACTTTAGTTCTAAAACCTCTCTCTTGAGCAAGCCAAGAACACAAACATATAACTGCATTTGCCACTACAATTCTTAAATTAAACCACAATTAATGATTAAACTCACTTTTAAATAGAATTTAAACTGACAATTAGCAATATCCATAAGCTAAATCAGCTCATAATCACATGATCACACCCCAAGAATTGGGGTTTTAGCTAGACATTATAAAAAGGTAAAAAAAGTTACCAAATTGATTATCATTCAACTGGGTAAGAGTAATTTCATCCTTACAATGCTCCAATTTTATGAATATCAAAGACCCACTTTCAATTTCTCAAAAATGAATTTCTTAAATCCTCCAAAGCTAAGGTAAAACTCTAGAGAAAATTATCTCAGATGTCTAAAAAAATTAAAAAGATTATTTTGAAAATATTACTTGATACTAAACTAAATTTTCAAAATCCTATTTATAGTTGCCAAAAATATGCAACGAAAGCCCATTCGGCGTAGTAAGTCTGGCTCGTCGAACCCCTCGGTGAGCCGCCCTTTGGTCTGTTCCATCTCCCTTTCACCTTGGCATTCAGCATCTTCAAGGTCTGTAACTTTGGGAAATCTATCTTGGCTTGAATCACTAGGCGATCCGTTCTCTGCTACTTTTCATCGCTGACTTGGTTCTTTCCTTCAAGACTTGGAACACTGGAAGTTTAGGTGGTCAAATGAGCCGCTCGGTGACACGCCGAGTTATCTTAGCAATCCTAAGGCTTGCCCTTCTTCATTTCATCAGCTTGTTTTGTTCCTTTTTGCTTGTTAGTGTCCTTGCTTTGTTCCTCAATCCATATACCTGAAAATCAAGGATTTAACATTAGTTATAACATTAATTAAGCATTTGAGAACACTAAATCTATATAAACAAACCCTCAATGATTCCAAATCTCAGAGTCATTAGAAGTGCACCACATTTATGAATGAGAGGCTACAAGATAATATGGTAACTCCACCTCTTTCATTACTTTAAAGTCATGCGATAGAGCTTAACTCTATAAAATCTCTTCTAATCCTTATATCATGCTCTATATGATATGACTACTCGAAGAGCTTATGCTAGAAGGAATGTGAGGGAGAATTCGGAACAAGAAGCTCCTCTCTAAGCTCCTCAAGTTTTGGTCGATCCTTTGGTTGAACAAGTAACTAATGCGGAGTTTAGGGCTACTTTTCAAGTGTTGTATCAAGACGTGATGGCCCAAGAAAATAGGAAGGTTGCGGTTCTCGTTAACCTAAATGTGGGTACAGAGGCATCTATAGTGAGGGACTTCACTAGGAGGAATCCTCCAGAGTTTCATGGTTCTAACATTGAGGAAGATCATCAAGAGTTCATTTATTAGGTTTATATGGTCTTAATGATCATGGGAGTTACGTCGGTGGAAAATGCAGAGTTGGCCGCTTATTAACTTAAAGGTGTGGCTCAAATCTTTTTCAACCAATAGAAATAAATGAGACATGAAGATGTGGGTCCTCTTGATTGGGAGAAGTTTAAATCTATTTTTTTTGATTGGTTCTTTCCCCTTGAGATGAGGGAAGCCAAGGTGCTTGATTTCATTAACCTTTGACAAGAAAGTATGAGTGTGAGGGAATATGCCCTAAAGTTCACGCAACTATCTAAATATGCTCCAATAATGGTTGCCGATCCAAGGGCAAGGATGAGTAAGTTCCTTTTGGGGGTGTCCGAAATGGTGGTTAAAGAGTGTCGTACCGCCATGCTCATTAATGACATGAACATCTCTCATCTCATGGTTCATGGACAATAAATTGAGGAGGAGAAACTTAAGGAAAAGTCCATAGAGGTAAAGAGGGCTAAAATCGGTGATGGTAATTTCTCTCATGCAAGGTCCGATAGACATGTTCGTCCTAGATTTCGACAAAGCCTTTTCGGTCAAGGTTCCTCCAATGCTCCTCCTAAGTTCAACAAAGATAGGGTGTCTAACCCTAAGCCTCAAGGTGGTAATGGTAGTGGTTCATCATTGCCTATGTCTACTTGTACTAGGTGTGGAAAGAAGCACGAGGGTAAGTACCTAGCCGACACGAATGGTTGTTTTAGTTCTGGTAAAAGTGGTCATAAAATGAGGGATTGCTTGAGGCTCATGGTTAAAGGAATAAAAGGCATACAAGCTCCTCCTAGTGGTTTGGGTCCCAATGCTCCTAAGCAAAACTGATTCTATGCACTTCAGACTCATGGTGAACAAGAGGGTTCTCCCGATGTGGTTACCGGTACGTTGAAAGTTTTCCAACTTGATGTTTATGCTTCACTTAATATCGGTGCTACCTTGTCTTTTGTGACGCTATATGTGGCTATGAGGTTTGATGTTCTTCCGGATGTATTGTTGGATCCTTTTTCTGTCTCTATTTCTGTTGGTGATTCTATTATGGCTAAGACGGTCTATAGAGAGTATCCCATTTCCTTGTCCCGTAGAGTTACTCTTGTTGACTTGGTAGAGCTTGATATGATAGATGTTGATGTCATTCTTGGGATGATTTGTTGCACTCATGTTATGCTTCTATCGATTGTAGAACTTGTGTAGTCAAGTTTCCATTTCCGAATGAGCCTGTCCTATAGTGGAAAGGGGGAAATTCTATGCCTAAGGGTCAGTTTGTCTCTTTTCTTAAAGCTAGAAAGATGATTTCTAAGGGTTGCATTTACTATATAGTTAGGGTGAGGGATGTGGATTCCAAAACCCCTACTCTCGAGTCGGTCCTCGTTGTTAATGAGTTCTCGGAAGTGTTCCCAGATGAGTTACCCGATATTCCTCCCATATGGGAAATAAACTTCGGTATTGACTTTCTCCCTGATACGCAACCTATTTCTATTCCTCCTTACTGTATGGCTCCTGCAGAACTTAAGGAGTTAAAAGAACAATAGAAGGATTTACTGGATAAGGGTTTCATCCGATCGGGTATCTCTCCATGGGGTGCTCTAGTCTTGTTCATTAGAAAGAAAGATGGTTCTCTTCCTATGTGTATTGACTATCGTTAGTTGAACAAGGTGACCATTAAGAATAAGTATCCTCTCCCAAGGATAGATGAGTTATTTGACCAACTTCAAGGAGCAAGTTGTTTCTCTAAGATTTATCTTCGATCGGGTTATCAATAATTGAGGGTGATAGAAGATGACATTCCCAAGATGGCTTTTTGAACCCGTTATGGTCATTATGAGTTTTTGGTAATGTCCTTTGGGTTGACTAATTCTCCGACGACATTTTTGGATTTGATGAATAGGGTGTTTAGACAATACCTTGACATGTTTGTGATTGTCTTCATTGATAATATATTGATCTATTCGAGATGTGAGAATGAGCATATTTATCATTTGAGGATCGTGATGCAAATTCTTAAAGACTAACAATTTTTTCCAACGTTTAGCAAATGTGAGTTTTGGCTAAGGTCCGTAGCTTTTCATGGTAACATTGTTTCAAGCAAGGGCATTGAGGTAGATCCTAAGAAGATGGATGCGTTCAAGAGTTGGCCTAGACCTCTAACCCCTTTGGATATTAGAAGTTTCTTGGGTTTGTCCGGTTACTATAGAAGTTTTGTTCACGATTCTATTCAATTGCCTATCCTTATACGGCTTTGACTCAAAAAAAGGCTAAGTTCATATGGTCTGAAGCGTGTGAGAAGAGTTTTCTAGAATTGAAAGATAGACTTACTTCCGCTCCGGTGTTGACCTTACCGGAAGGGACATATGGTTTTGTTGTTTATTGTGATACCTCGAGAATTAGGCTAGGGTGTGTGCTTATGTAGAATGGGAAAGTTATTTCCTATGCCTCAAGGAAACTTAACATTCATGAGAGGAATTATCCTACCCATGACCTTGAACTAGCGGCGGTTGTATTTGCCTTAATAATTCGGAGGAATTTTTGTATAGAGTTCATGTAGATGTGTTAACCGACCACAAGAGTTTGCAATATGTATTTAATCAGAAGGATATAAATCTTCACCAAATAATGTGGCTTGAGTTATTGAAAGATTATGATATGAGTGTTCTCTATCACCCCGTTAAATCTAATATGATAGCGGATGCTCTTAAGTGATTATCTATGGTCATATTTCTCATATTGAGGAAGATAAGAAAGAGTTGGTTCGGGAAGTTCATAGATTGGCCCGATTAAGTGTTTAGTTAGTGGACTCCATGAAAAGTGGTGTTATGGTTCACAATGGTGCAGAATCGTCTTTTATGGCAGATGTGAAAGCGAAGCAAGGTCTTGATCCAATTTTGGTTGAGTTAAAAGAAGTTGTGTTAAAGTAATCCAGTGAGGCTTTCTCCCAAGGGGAAGATGGTGTCCTTAGATATCAAGGTCGTTTGTGTGTTCTAAATGTTGATGACTTGAGGGAAGAGATCTTGACAGAAGCCCATAGTTCGCGGTATTTCATTCACCCGGGTGACACCAAGATAGACCGTGATTTACGGGAGGTATATTGGTGGAATGTGATGAAAAAGGATATTGCAAGATTTGTGGCTAGAGAAAGTTCAACTTATTAGATAGAGGTTGAAAATGGCTCAAAGTCTGCAAAAGTCATATGTCGATATGAGAAGAAGAGATCTTGAGTTTGATGTTCATGATTGGGTTTAATTGAAAATTTCAACCATGAACGGTGTAATAAGGTTTAGTAAGAAAGGGAAGCTTAGTCCCCGATATGTAGGCCCATATAAAATTTGAGACGTGTTGGTAAGGTTACTTATGAACTAGCTTTGCCTAATGAGTTGGCATCGGTGCATCCAGTTTTTCATGTCTCTATGTTGAATAAATGTGTTGGTGATCTGACATCCATAGTTTCCTTAGAATGGCTGGGAGTTATAGAGAATCTTTCGTATAAAGAAGTTTTGGTTGGGATTTTAGACCGGCAAGTCAAGAAGTTGATAAATAAGGAAGTAGCTTCCGTGAAAGTGTTTTGAAGGAATCAGTTAGTTGAGGGTGCTACTTGGGAGGCCGATGCCAATATGATGTCCCGATATCCTCATCTATTTGCTTCTACTCCTACTCTAGCTTTAGGTAATGAGTTCCTAATGGTTTGTTCTGAATTTGGAGTCATGTATCTTATCTGTTTCCATGATTTCCTTACAAGGCATGATTTATGAAAAGTTCAAGTTTTGATCTTGGAGTTGATGTTTCCTCCTTGGATGTTAGCTTGGAGTTGATGTTCCCTCATCGGATATGTGTATTGCATGCATAATGGGCTGTTAGAATTAGTTCCATCCCTCTTATGATGTTTTGATAATGTCCTAGCCTGGAATCGATAGTTCCTCCTTCGTTATATGCATTTAGATGAAGTTCCATTATAGGTTAGGTTGTTAGTTCCTCTCCTACTCTTTTCGTACCAGCTTAAATCTCATTTGAGGACGAACGATCCCAAGGGGGAGATATTGTAACACCCTGGATCCGAAAGAGGTTAAGATAGAACTTTTAATGAGTTGTAGGTGCAAACCCACGAGGGCCACCCATGGCTCGTGTATGGGACCACGAACCATATGTGTGACTCGTGGATGGCACCTCCTCTGGCCTGTCATAAAGACCATAACCATGACCTGACCAATGGACAGTTGGCCAGACCACGGTCCGTGGTTTGGGCCCATGGTTTGATGGCCCAAAATTCACTTTCTAACCACCATCGACGTGCAAGACAGACCGTCGGTCAGTCCATGGTTCGTCGACGGGTGGTCGTGGGTCAAGATTCGGAAGTTAACTTCATGGGTAGTTGAGTCATTTTCTAATTAATTAACTCATATACTATGTCATTTTACCCTTCACTAAGAACCCTATATAAGTGTTTTCAACCCCCAAATTAGCCTATTCACTTCATTCTCTCCAAATTCACCAAAAAGAAGAACTCTTCAATAATTCTCTCTCTAGAAATTTTGAAGAAGAAGGATTCAAGCTAGGGTTTCACGTCAAGTCTCAATTCCTCCATTGAAGATTAGCATTTAGCTTCAAGGTATGATAGATTTCATCCATGGATTCCTTTCATTCATGGAGTTCCCAAGTTCCACTTTTTTAAAAGTTACAATTCTCCAATTGAGTTAGGGTTTTCTTCAATTGCCATGGGTTCTCTTGATTATTGATTTAGATGATTGCATGATGATCTCTTATGAATGAATTGATAGAATACTATGATTTTATGATGATTTCCCCTATGAACCTATGTAATCCCCATGTTTTCAAGTTATGATCCTGTGATGTGGGTTTTTTTATTATAAATGAAGAGTTTTATGAAATTTAACATGTATTGATAGATTTAAACGAATCTATGATGAAATCCATAGCTAACCCATGTTTTTTAAAGGTTGATGATTGAAAGTGGGTTTTGGACTTTAAATGGTAAATTATGGAATTATGCATGTTCTTATGAAATCTATGCAAATGTTTTAATGATGCTTTGAGAGTAAAGTGTCAATGATGATGTTGTTGTTTTGTTATTGAAAGGATTTTCTCATAAGCTCATGAAAGCATGATGTGAAAGGTTTTCTCACATAATAATGATTATAAGGTTGAAAGGTCTTCTCACCTAATTGAATCAAAGATTAAGAGCTATCCTAATAAAACCTAGCTTGGATTGGTTAATGAATGATACCTTTCCATGGATGATGACTTAGCTTTGATTGTCAAGATGACGTGCCCATCCATGGATAATAGGAATAAGTAAGAATTGACTATTCTGTTGTATTTATGCTTATCACCGGGAGGATATTGAGATCGAAGCTCTGCCATTAGTAGGGTTGGGTTTCTAGTAGAAATATCATTATCCCTTATAGATGTGCCCCTATAGGATGATTGTCTAGATAGACATTAGCTAGTGGATCTACTTTAGCTTTGATTTATGGTCCATACCTTGGAATGTAGGGCAACCCTTTTCGGTGTGGGAGTCACCGGGGGACCATGTTATAACTCACATGGTCTCTATGTCGGTTAAGGCTAATTAATTACCACATTAATAATGAACTAAGGTTACTTAAAGGAGTATTTCATGTGTCCAAAGGCTTTAAATGATTTTAGCTTGCATTGACCATGGTTTTATGACTTGCATTTTCTAACCCTTTATATCATGCTTTAGCTTGGTCAATTGCATGTCATGAAATGTCCTCTTTTAGCATGATTGAAATGTTGTATGCATAACTATCATACTTGGTACATTGTTTTGTACTAACACATACTCTTGCCTACATTTCCCCAAATGTAGGGTCCGACAATCAGGTTTCTCTGTTTCATGGCTAGTGTTTGATTTCGAGGTTCCCGAGCTTTGGTGAGTCGTCATGCTTCGAGGACGGACTTTCATTGTTTTAGTTTCTTTCTTGTATTTTATTTTTGGACATGATGTATGGACAAGGCCTGATTTCATTCTATTGTAATAGATGGCTATTGAGACAAAGAGTTTAGACTTCCGCTTTTCTTTTATAAAAAACAATCGGACTTGGACTATTGTTTTACTTGTTATGTTCTATTTCTTATGTCATGAATGCTAAGTTGCTAGTATGAGGTCTCTCGGGGTCCCATACGCCATGTTATATCTAGGGGGTTCCCCTGGGTAGTGACATATATTCTATTCTTCTTTTAAAGATAAGGCATTTTCATTGTTAATAGGTTACTCTTTGAATCAAGATAACTTAAGGTATGATATTTTTAAATAAATATAATATGTGATATGTATTACTCATATGTTTTTTGTATTATTATTATTATTATTAATATGTTTTAATTTATAGAAAATGAGTACGAAAGTGATGCAAGAAAGCAATTTTGAGAAGGCTAAATGGAGTACTAGAGTTATTTTTAGATTTATGTGTGAATGAAATTATAGTTGGAAATCGTCCTGAAATTTAGAATGGTCTAATTTGGTACAAAAGTTCAATGATAAAACTGAAAAAGTTCTGACAAAGTCAAACTACAGAATAAATGGATAATCTTAAAAATAATTGGAAAGAATGGGATAATTTAGTTGGAAAAGAGATTGGTTTAGGATGGGTCATCGAGAAGAAGAGTATTCAAGTGAGTGCAGAATGGTGGGATAGAAAAATGAAGGTATTTATAATTCGGAAAAGGGTCAAAATTACCCCTGAACTATTGGAAATGGATCAAATATACCCTCCGTTTGATTTTTGGGTCAAAAATACCCTTACTGTTAGTGTATTGGCTCACTTTTACCCCTCAAAACTAACATATGCCATGCCACCTTATAAATCACTTAAAACAATATTTGTTTTTGCTGACTTGGAAATTCAAATGGACAAAAAAGTCTAAAAAAAATATTTTTTCCCTTGACCCATCTTCCTCGACTAGTGATGAACACGAGGCATCTGGTGGGGAGACTAGCAATCGTGTGCCTACCCGAATTCTTCTGTAAGCTCTTGAACCTACATGATCTGGTGACATCTCTTAATCGGTAGTATATACCTTCAACTTGGCTTGCTCCTTTGTCCATTGACTTCAATTTTTGGGTGAGAGAAGTACTGCAAATGTCTAGTGGAAAAAATAGTATGTCCATTCTTTTGTTCTCAAATCCAGCATTCAATGATCACTTCTTGCTGCCATTACTTAGAAGTGGATTTCCACTTAACAATTTTTTTCGGAGTGTCTTCAATGTTATTAAAAAAAATTAAAATATAAAAATAATAATAAATCTATCTTTCACTTCTTTTTCTTTTCTCTGAAGAAAAGAATGAACCTATGTAAGAAATTTTTCGTTGTTTTTTTCATCTGAAATTATTTCTTATCTTCTCCTTCAATACTTTTAAAAATTCAATTATTCCTCGAAGATAAATTAACTCTCTCCTTTATACACAATAAATCTATCATTATTCCTTTTTAATTTCAATTTTAAAACTTTCACTGTGGCAGCAGGTAAAGAAAAAAAAAACCTCAAAATTTTGATGAGGGAAAATAAAACAATAGAGGTTTCAATATTGTTGGCTAGGGATAATTACTCCATGAGCCAAAATATTTGCCCAAGTTTATTCATTGTATTCTTTTCTGTAGTTTCGATTATTCACAATATATTTTCCTATGCTATTAACCTTCTCTAATTTCAAAAGAAATATTAAGTAAGAAAAGGCCAAGATGATGAGAAGGCAACCGATTGAGTCAAAATTCTAACGCTTAACATTTTTTTTATAAACTTTCGTCGAGTTTTATGAGTGGTTTCTACATCATGTTTGATTAGGAGAACGGTGATGGCAACATCGATGTTTTAGATTACTTTCAGTTGGATTTGCATCTATGCATTCAGTGATTTCTTTTGCAGATTCATGACTGATTCACTACAATTTACACATTAGGTCTTTTTGTCCATTTGAATTTCCAAGTCAGCAACAAAAATATTTTTATGTGATCTTTAAGGTGACATGGCATCTGTTAGTTTTGAGGGGTAAAAGTGAGCCAATACACCAACGATAAGGGTATTTTTGTTCCCAAAAATCAAACGGAGGGTATATTTGATCCATTTCCAATAGTTCAGGGGTATTTTTGACCCTTTTCTGTTTATAATTCTATTAATTATTTTTTACTTTAACTCAATAAGTTACTACTTTATTTTGATCACCATAATTTTTGTTCTTCTATATCATTGTAGGAAAATCCAAATGTAGAGAAATTTACAGAGACAGGTTTACAATATCGAAATCAAATGGAGATATGTTTTATGGATGTTGTAGCTACAGGTGAACATGTGTGGGCGCCCTCATCTGGAGTGTTGCCAGATGGTATACAAGGTAGTAGATGATTTCAATCTGAGCAGCCATTTGAATTTGACATTTAAATAAATAATGAAGACTTTGTCACTATTGATGACTTGGAAAATAATGTCGAAGAAGACATTGAACAAATTTATTTAGAAGAATCAAATGAAGCTGGAAAAAAAGTAGCAACGAAAGTGGGAATAAAAGAAAAAATGACATCAAAACATATAACTGAAATCAAAAAAATAAACTCAATAGTGGTCTTAAAATTAGCTCATCAATGGAGAGAATTGTTGAAGCCATGGAATCACGCACTTCAATAGGGTAAAAGGAAACTTCGTTTAGTATGAAAACTGTAATGACTATGGTTCTTAATTTGCATGGTATGATTGTTGGTAGTGATTTGTGGTGGAAAGCGAGTGGTGTATTTGTCAAATAATCGAGAAATGTTTTTAGAGCTATGTCTCAATTCTTGTCTTTTTGCTATAATTATTTCGTTAAGTTTTTGTCTATATTCTTCATTCTCGTTATTCATTGTTTCTTTAAGTATTGAATATATTTATATTCTATTTTAGATATACTATCTATTAATTGATCTATTTTGTCGTTAT